>JACCPG010004288.1:0-56430 GCA_016069955.1 Drepana arcuata | reverse complement strand
CGGATATCATGTCTATCGCCGTCTCATACCTAATACACCCATTATTATTCGCAAAATTACTCACGATATTTCCCAGTAAAGATTACCTACAGTGATTTATTATACCAATGAATTCGAAGTTTAAGCCTACATATACAATTACTAAATGCTACCTACTTAAACTTCTTCAGCTTAATTCTTTCGAACCAATTCGAGTCTTCGATTCGGTGATTGGGCTAAATCAATTGATAGATAAACATATCGCAATAGGTGAAAACACAGTCTCTTCCCTTTGAAATGTCTGTTAAAATCGCTCTAGAATATACAACATGCAGCTCAGTAAGTATGTACATACGTAAATATGACCTAAAGGACACATACGTAGATAAACATACTCTAGATTAGCGCCTGCTTGTGAAACTAGAAACTATATTACGTTCTACTCACGACCATTATTGCAAGTACATACGATACATAAAATACATACGATATGTATGCAAAACTGTACCGAAAACTTGCAACGAGAATCAATAAAAAAACTAGAAAATAATTTGGCAATTTAGACCAGCCAGAAGAATAGGTATATAGGAAACAGTAACCAATAAATGACATACCACATACTTACAACTCTAAATAATCTTGTACATATTTAATGCGTCCTTTTTTCAGTAACTTAGTGTTATATTGTTATTGCTATATGTGCCTAAGATTAGAGAAATTAATAAGAAGATTGATACCAACCAAAAGAATATTCCCATGATAAGAGCTATGACGTGTGTAAATGTGGTATTCTTATAAGTAGCTCTGGTCATGATGTCTTCTTGACAGTGCGCACAGCGCATGCCTACTGGCTCCGAGCCGACTTGCAACAAGTCCATCTCGATGTGAACGCCGTTGTCCGTGCTCTGCCCTATTTGGTGGTACGTACTTGCATCCACTGAAAAAAAACGCCAGATAAAACTTAGTGATTCGCTAACTTTTCTTAGGGAGCTAACAATTTCGGAAAGTAGAATTAACTTGACGTTATATACGTCAAGAGTACTCGAAACCGACGAACATGTACGAAGAGACTGATGAATGTGGACGAAGCGAAAGAGGTATGTAAGTCTAGAGAGAACTGGCGCTCTATACTCTCTGCCTACCCCGTTAGGGACTCGACGTGATGATATGTATGTAAGTGTTTGATATATCTCACGCCTTCCCACAAGGGTTCACAAAACAACAACTCGTTGTACCTGCTTCCCCTTGTCCCCGTAGGGGTAGGGAGAGGTGTATAAGTAATACACCCATACACCCACTTTCCGCCAGAGGACCAGAGATATATATTAGGTGTACTTTTCTATATCGTATTTTTCTATAACGTGGCAGTTTGTGGTTCTGCCCGTTGGACAGATGACATTATACATTCAAGTGGAAAACTGTGGTAGAAACTAGTTAGCTAGCTCAGGACTGAGACCACAAGCATAAAACTTGGGAGGCCTATTCAGAGCAATGGGTGAATATACGCTGAGTATGACGATAAAGGTGGAAAACAGGTAAAAGGCTCGCTGATGGTCAGCCGATTTTGAGCTCTTGCAGCACCAGTACAACTCGCTCGTTGACTACTCTATTGGCCTATTGCCGACCCTACTTGCTTACGTTCAAAGGTACTTCACAGTTAATGCTTACTATGAGTAAGATCTCACGGATCATTATTATTGTTCACATGATTGTGGTATAGACCTCACCCAACACACATTGAGAATCTATTTAAACCACAATACAGTCCACAATTCAGTAGTCCACTAAATGATTTGAATGGTAATCATTCAAATTGGTCGACATACGATCATTATGCTCTGAGGCCGTTTCAGTAACTCGACTGGTTTTTTTTTTGTTATAATATTGGTAGTTGAATAAGTGCAGCATTAACGAATACTTAACGACAAACCAAAATAAGCCGAGAATATGGACGGGAACGTTAAGAGTACTCGAAACCGACGAGCAAGTATGAAGAGACTGATGAATGTGGACGAAGCGAAAGAGGTATGTAAGTCTAGAGAGAACTGGCGCTCTATACTCTCCGCCTACCCCGTTAGGGACTTGGCGTGATGATAGGTATGTATGTAATATATCATATATCATTTCAAGTAGGCAGGTATGCTACCTAATATCCTCTAAACCTTCTAGAAGGAGTTTGCTTTGGTGTTTTCGCCGGAGATAATTATTTTATTTTCTGTTATTTCAATATAATTATTTTTATCAATATAGTTATTTTCATATAATGTAGCTTTTTACAATAAAACTAATAGAAGATATGTGTACGCGTCCTATACAATAATGGTATGTCCCGTACTTGTGGCAATTATCGTACACGCATAAATAAGGGCCAGGTATTTAGCATTCGCATTCCTAACTTATTCGCATTCCTATATTTTATATTATACCGTGACTGAGAAATTGAAACAACACGTGAGTAGGTAAGCATTAACACTTGACTTCCGTGTTTTCGCACTGGGTTATTAAAATTCCCCATACAAATAGCACTAAAAAATAGTACGACATATGATATCAGTCAGTGCCATGAACCCATGATACCAGCTTAGATAGCAACCGGGCTTGCATAATAATAAATATCACAAGTTTAAATTATGCCAATATGAAATTATTGCCAGCTTATAAAAACGTAAAAAATTGATACAATCAAGTAATAATGAGTATCTTTGGTGCACCGCTCTCTATTTATAGTGTGCAATGAAATCTCTTTCATAAATAAACATAATTGAAGTAGTTACTTTGACTGGCCAGAAACATCTAGTTTTATATTGAATGTTATGAGATGAATGTCCGTCACGCTGTTAGCACATCAATACCTACCTTTATAAATACTGCAACTATCGACGCACTAGTTGGCATTGCAAATTTCAGCAAGTATACCTATGTTTTTGCGGTTAAGTAAGCTTAATTTCGTTAAATTTATGGAACCAAGGTTAATTCATTTTTCCAATTTAGGTATATTAACACGCTTTTGTCTTTACACCATCTTTGCAGAAAACCAAAGATTAATGTAAATGTTTTATTACAAAATTGTTAGATTTCTTGGACAACTCCTATGGAAATGATAAATACAAATTTAAAAAATAAAATTTTCATATTTTTGACCTATTTGTGTGGCAATGTTTATTATAAATTATTTTGTAAAATACGTCCTGTTGGTGTACATAATAAATAAAATAAAAAAAAACACGAAAATATGTTCTGGTACGTAGGAAAGTATGTAGGTACCTTTTTCTGTATTCAACGACAAGAAAAAGTTTACATTTCAATTTAGAATACGATTTCAACTCACTTGTTGTCACTCACTGTTCCTAGTATGCTACGAGTCCGAGATATATATCTCACAACACTGATTGCTGGTATTGTTTAGATATAACAATATAATAAATACTAAATAATATATGTAACTCATACGTCGCACACGATTTAACTATAATATCTTGATTCAAGTTAACACGTAGATAAATTGCAGTATTATTGTTAGTAATTAAAAAAATAATTCTATTTGTAGTCCGCTATGTGAAGCCGTCAGCCGCTTAGATAACGATTGAAGGGTCGATATCCAATAGCTATCGGATTGATAACGTTCTGGCATCAAGCAGATATAATATACTACAGTGATAACTAGACACCTTCGTCTATTTACTCCTATCAGGCAATACGTTCCAATTAAGAGTATTTTTATTTTGATTGATAAATGTTATTATTTCTTATGCTAACCAGCTGTTGTTATATGTACCTACCAACATTTTTTAAATACACTGTTGTCCATATTTTATCAGACTTATTGTTTTTCCTCCAAGCCATTTGAAGTACATTATACTATGTTACTTATGTTGTAAGTTGATAAATAAATAAATAAAAAATAAAATGTTACAAAGATATATGTGCAAATACTGCGCGCTCATTTATGTGTGTAATTTCGATGATCTAAAATGACACAATTACACCTGAAAGACATATATCCATGTCATGAAATATATTATAGCCTTGTTCTATCTATAATTCAATATTCATTCGGACTGGGACCGCTGGGACAGTAATCGATTGAATTTCGATAACAATAAATAATAATAAATATGTCAGCCGTTTCTTAACTGATTTAGTTATAATGCAATGCAATTAACCCGAAATGACAATGACTTGACATCAATAAAAGACAACGTCAAATGAATTGACATTATGATTACAAATTATTATTTTATGATAACCTACATACACAAACAACATTAAATAAAATGAAAACTAGCATAGACCAGCCTGTAAAAGTTCTTAAGTTTTGTTTTTATTTATAACCAAATGTAGAATATGCAGTAAAAAATTGCTTGTTACAGTTTAGCACAGTTTGTTACAGTGTACGATTATTACGTTCGTAAAATGGATGTAGATTTACTACGACCGGGCACTGCGCCCATGTCTCCTGACACTATATTATTGTTCGAGTTTCTTCTGGACCCGAATCTCTTGAAGAATCATCTAAGTAAAGCGAATCCTGGTACAACTTGATTTTCTTACTGCTATACCATTTTATATTGAATAACCAAAATAGAAAAATTAATGAGCATGCCTTGAATATTTGTTCTTAGAGCCATCACCATGTAAGTTGATAGAGGAGTTCCTCTCAGTGGATACCAAGAACAGTAACTCCAAACCGGCTAGCGAGCGTATTGTGGATTTAGATGCTCCATCAAGTCCACCATCATTGACTACGCCAGGACCAATCCAGCTCACTTACAAACAACTTGCCCTTAAGATCCTAGCACTGAAAGTTGCATCTACGCTCCATTGGAATTTAGGTATTGATTAAGTTTTTATTCTTATTACTTGCCAGCATTTACTTAAATATTGTAATTTATGTAATTAATTATTTTTTATCTGCAGATATATTTGAAGCAAAGCTGCCACCACAAATCCAACATCAGCTGATGCAAGATCTTGTCTTTATGGCAACTAACACAACATTCTCTGTGCCGCCTCAAGTATGCTTTCATTACAATATAACCAAAATACAAATATCTTCTAATGTTATAAGCCTCACAGTTATGATAAATTTACTGAATCAAGAAACTTGTTAGTTGGTAGGAGGTAGGGCATAACGGGTTTCCCATTCGAATTCGGAGCCGCTCGACTGGGGCAGGACCTCCACCTTACAGAAGTCCTTAGCCAAATAACACAATTTTATTTATTTTATTTTTATTTTTAAAAATACACATTAGAACGGCCAGTAGCCAATTACTCTAAATAGTTAAAATTATATACACAGCATATACACAACACAAAAGATGTGTGTTGTGTTGTGTTCCTATGCGGTGAATAAGGTTTCCAGTAATGAGCTCCTTGGGGAGGGGGGAGGATTGTTACATTGTATTGGAAGCAGAGGGATTAAACCCATTATGCTGCCAACACACTATAACTCTCCGAACACAGAGTAGCAACGCGCAAGTGATACTTCGGTATCGTGAGCGTAAATAGGCTATGGTAACCGTTTCCCATCAGGTGGGCCGTATGCTTGTTTGCCACTATTGTTGTGTAAAAACAATCTTGGGACCCTTGTGGAATCAGACTATAACTAGTATTATTTAGTGACACCTAGTGTCATCTGGTTTTTAGGAACCTATTTTTATTTTATAATAAATGTTATTATTATGAAGTAGAACCTCAATGAGTTAAAGTCCAAGGGAAACACAAAATATTTAAAGTTATAGAGGTTTTAAGTTATCAAGGGTCTATGTTAAGGATAGGTCAATATAGAGGTAGGTTTGTACATATGTATGTATGTTCCTATTTTTACTCGAATGAGTCAGAAGGATTGGTTCAATAAAATAGAGAAATTTAAATAATCATATTTATTTATTGATTTTTATGCAATGTGTGCAACTTTACATAAAAATAAAACAACAATTAAAGGTTTAGGCTACTTAAAAAAGTATGTGAAATTCTTTTATTTTAAACAATTCACAGAGAGGAGAATACATTATCTTTTATGTTGCTACACTGCTCTATTGACAAACAATTTTATGTTATAAAGGTTGTGGACAACAGAGATTACTTATTTAAGTTATAGAGGTTGCATATTTTAAGTTATAGAGGTTTTGGGCTCTGATGGGAAGGGAACATATTATTTTTTGAAGTTATAGATGGTTTTAAGTTTGAGTTATCGAGGTTCTACTGTATTTTATTATGGTGAACAATATATATTAACTTTATTATTATTATTATCAGACTTTTATGGAGAGGCATTATATGTTTATATCTTCACACCTTCCCGAAGGGTCCCTGAAGGGGTACGCAGAGGTGTGTTGGTAGTACCCACATACACACTATTCACCGGAGATATAATTTTATGATGCCAACATGACAGATGGCCAGTCTATCGCCTATCTCAAGGGAATGTATATTTGATGGAAGTATATTTGAATGTCTTTTCAAAAAATTTTACTCTCAATGTTTTCATTCACAATAGAGCTTGTGTGGTGGATTATTGAAACCTTTATATACATGCATACAATATCAGACTTTTTGTTTTGTGTTCTGTATAGGAAATTTCCCCAGAGCTACTGCAACTACCTGAAGTCCATTTTGCTCTTACCCTGTACCATAGATGGATGATCAGATTTCCAGTGAAAACAGCATTGTATGCAAAATCCACTAAAATGTCATTTTTACACATGTAAGTAGTACTAGTAGTACTTTGTAGACTCAGCAAGTGCCAGACTGCGACAAACTACGCATGTGCCTGGGTATTTAAGCTAGACAAAAATATAAAAATATAAAATTTCCATACTATGCCTCTTGCATACTTCACCCACATCATATTTTTTGTCATGTCTTATTCTAGCCTATAGCCACATGTCTTAGCCTAACTTATTGTTTTGGGAAATATAAGAGGGCCAGAAGCATGTCTTCGAGGTTCCAAGGGTGCCTCCGCATAAACTAAAATATTTTATTTTTCCTTTCAGACCTGGAATGCAATCAGACAGTGGCTACACACCATTAAACCAGCATTTTGAGAAAATATTACGTATGTGTGAAGCATCTCGTATGCAAAGCATTCGCTTCCTAGAGGAGATGTTGTCACTCTACGAACCAACTGCGACTTCCGATCGCAGCGAGTGTAAGAAACTTAAAGTCCCTGTTATGGAGTGTTTTGTCCACCTCACTGAGGACACCATGGATATGAAACATAACTGGAATGCTAGCAACTTCACAATAAGTCAATATGAATTTGCCACGCAGATCCACTTTGACCTCTGCTACAACTACTTCTTTTATGGACATCATGACTTAGCCAAGAAACAAATTCTTGGTTGTAGGGAAAATTTAAACCTTCTTGAAAGAGAAGTGCTTATTTATGGGTACGGTGCCCATAAAGCTGTACCTTGGGGCGACTTCTACTATGCAAGCATGACTAAAGAGGACATTATAGGATATATAAGGGCTTTGAATTTGGGATACGAACTGTTGAATGAAGAACCTTCTTTATTACAAAAATTGCAGGAATCTGTAGCCAATCACTACACTGGTATAATAGCAGTACTGCAAGCAGATAATTTGACTAGGGAAATCCCACTGGTGCATAGGCAAGTGGTTGAATTAGATATTCAAGGCTCTGCATCAAGTGGGGCTTTCACTGTAGCAAGAGACTTATTAAACAGAGTATCTGCTCTGAATGCAGTAAGATATGCTCTAGAAGGAGGTTTGCCGTCTACACATCCAGATTTCCTCAATAAATTCAAAATTGTTGGAATAAAATTCTTTGACCTCTTATTCTGGGCACTAGCGCCAGTATTGATGTCAGATTTGAATGAACAGGACTGGGATAACTTAAGAATGTTTTTCCTTCACCTAGCAACATCACAGTGCAAACTTCCAATGGAAAGAATTGATGAGTATTTTAAAAAACATGTGGGTGACAATGCTGAGAATATTAGAAAAAAACTTATAAGTAACGAACACTTAAATACGATTATAAACGATCCAATAAATAGTGACGACGAAAGTATGGATATCCCTCGTGAATTGCTAACAGACGATTGGGAAACACCTGATTTTGATTTTAAATCTGTTCCCGATTTGGAAACGGGTAGACTCAAGAAGCGTCTCGTCGAGGCCTCGACGGCTGATGACGTGCGTATGTGCCTTGTGAAATTAGCAATGATGGCGCCCTCGTCGCCTCTGTGGAAGTTGAGCCCGACCTGGAAGCCGGCTGGGGGGCTGGCTGGCGCGCTCGTGTCGTTGCCTCGGGGCTTCTTACAGGATTTTGGTTACGTAGTGTCCGGAGCAGCACGAGCACGGGCCGAGGCGGGCAGTGCTCGCGCCGCGCTGTCCTTGCTCTCAGTATTGGAGGGTGAGGCCCGAAGCCAGCTAGGAGGCGGGTCCGATCCCACCCTTTTTCGCCTTTGCCGCCTACTCTCGTGGGAAGTCCTGCTGTTGCAAGTGAATGTGATGTTGAGCGAGTGGCCTCATCACCGCCTCAATCTTACGGCGTTGGCTAATAAATGCAAAGCTTGTATTGCAGCTGCTAATTCTAGTGATGGAATTGTTCCCCGGGCTCAGGTGAGATATCTTGTCACTATTACAATGGTATTAAATAATAAAAATCATAATAATTTACAGTCTTATATTTCGTCTGGTTTGAATTCTGAGAATATTATTATATATTTTGTATATCCAAGTGAAGTTGTGTAGTAAAAACTCTGGTTCTCGCCCGTCCGACTTCTCTCAAAGCTCCCGACTGCGAAATATGAGGTCGTGATTTACCGGATGGGGGAATCTAAACTTCCCCCTATAATTTTGGATGAATAAGAACATTTATACCCAAACCTTTGACGTCCTACATATACGTCTTGTATTTAAGTATGTTAATCGTTGCTTAGGGGCCCTGGCTTAAAGTTTGCTTGTTGGGAAGGTATTAAGGCCCATAATTTTCCGGGACAGGTGATCGAGGGCTGCTGGAGTTGTCTCATCAACGCGTGTGAGTGGGAGGGCGCGGCGGTGACGAGCGGCCCGGGCGAAGCCGCGGCGGCGCTTTGTGCTGCCTGCTTTGAGCTGCAACGCGGGAAGGCAACCAGGAAATTCCCTAGACAATTGTGGGACTTTGGTTAGTGCAAACTTTCTACATGACATTTTAAGAATGTATAAATAATTTCATTTCAATATTACAAATACAAGATATATTGGATTTCCTAAGCTGTAAATGAACAGCAGAATTTTAGTTTATTAATAACCGATATTAACCGATATATAAAGATATACGATTCCGCAGCACATTAATTTAATCTATGTCATAGTTTAACCAGCGTAAGCGATTTAAGCGTACATCACATTACAAAACTGTGAAATTTTTGGCTTTTCTGTACTGATATACGTATGAATAATACATATAAACCTCCCTATTAAATCACTGTATCTATCTATTGCTAAAAACTGCATTAAAATCCGTTGAATAATTTAATCAATCTAAGCGAACAGACATATCCGTATCTAATTTTTTTTAGATGTAGATCATACCTAGGACGCCGAGTCCCTAATGGATTGAGCAGTGAGAGAATAGTACCAATTACCTAAAAATTGGAGACCGCCTTTCACATTTGGAAACCACCTTTCAAAACACTCTTTAAGCATGCCGGCTTGTTAATACGCTTTTATTAGCTTGAGACGTATGTATGTATGTATGTAACGGAATCTTAGAACATGATTTTAACCCCCTTCAAAACGTCGGATTAACTCGAAATTTGGCATACTTATTAAGGACCGATGACAATTCAATATTTCAAACATTTTTCTATTTTTTAGTTGGATTTTCTATAAAAAGTGTATTTTTTTAGTTTTTTTAAACTATTATTATTTTTATTTGGATCACCAACAATTGTTTCATTATTCCATACCTACATGAACAATTAAATAGGCGTAAATGTTAAGCTAAATATACAATTACCTCGCTGAGCTCGTGGCGTTTCTTGAGAGCGTGACCAAAGATACTTAATATGTTGCGTGTGGTTTAGCGCTGTCGGTGTACAGCACCGGGGCGAGCGCGCCCGTGAAGCGCGCGGCGAGCGGGGCGGCGCGCGAGGCGGCGGGCGCGGCGGCAGAAGCGCGCAACGCCTTCAATGCCTTCCTCGCATCCTTGCGCGAGCCGCTCGCCGTCAGCGTAGCCCTGTCCCTCCTCGCACGGATACACAACCTCCTCATCGACGACACCTCCCTAGAACTAGTCGTCGACTACACCAACCTCTGGCCCGCCACCATCACTAACATTAACAACTACAACGTCAAGTTTGTTCTGGAATCCCTGACGGAGTTACTCGAAAGGAGCTTGAAGCTGTACCCTTATAACACTGCTTGGTGAGTGTTGGTTCAGGTTGTCTTTTTTATATTTTTTACAATCTAATAAGGTCTCTTTCACTCGTAACTTGTTTGTGCGTGAGATAATCTTACATATCAGAATTTTGTATGTAAACTATGTCTACTTGACAGATGTACTTGCACCATGTAACAGTCACGATAAATATGTGGGGTTGAATTATATTGCCGCGAGTTTTAAGGGAGATTAACCGTGACTAACGTGCCAATGCTATATAGATAGATAGTGCCATCCACGAGGACGTGCCCCACCAATTTCTAGTCGAGGAGTTCGCGGGATGCGTGTTCGTGTATTCTCATATCAATTGTAGTCTCATAGGTAATCAGTGTGTACCGATAATACTCAAACATGAATGGTAGGTTGCACACTATAAGCTATAAGAAAGAAAAGTGGGGCGCGCCTCTGTGGATGGCCCTATAATTTTTACCTACCTACTTTTTTTTTAATTTGCATCAGGCTGCGCCTGTACGGCGACGTGGAGTGCGTGAACGGTGGCTGGGCCGCGGCGCTGCGGTGCTACCTGTGCGCGCTGGCGGCGGGCTCGTGGCACTTCGCTCAGCGCGCGGCCGACGAGGGCGGCGTGGCGCGGCGCGCGGCGCGCTGCTGCCAGGCGCTGGCCGCGCCCACGCAGGCCGCCGCGCTCGCGCAGCTGCCCGACGAGCCCGACTACAACACCGCCTTCAAGTGCCTCGCCGAGAAGGTACACACACACGAGCTCCACTTTCACAATAACCACTCTGCCTACATACCAAATGATGACTGTATTGTAGTCGTCTACGCGCATATTAGCTTTCGAAAGCTACCTCGAAGCCACTCTACTCTACTAAAAAGTCATCTATATATCGTATCTAGAAACTTGCTTTCCTACTTTCTATGTAGCTACATGTAATATGACAAATCCTCTGGGATGCAACTGTTTTTTGGGACATTAGTCATGACCATGCCAAATAACTATGAAAATCCAATGTTGTAAAATAATTCAAACTATCAAATACATACGCAGATAATATACTGCCTCAAATACAATATGTCACTAAAGTTGTGTGTTGTCGTGTGTGGTGTGTTGTCGTTATGTGAGATATTGATAGTGTAATTATAATTAGACGGGCAACGGCGCGGACGCAATGGACGCGTACTACGGGTGCCTGTGGACGCACGCTGCTGGAGGTGGCGGTGAGTGCTGCATCAGCGGCGCGGCGAGGGCGGGCGGCGGGCGCGCGCGGGGCGGGCGGGTCATGCCCTCGAGCTCAACGCCAACAACAGCGAGGACATACAGCGCGAGGTCGTTGCCACCCGTCGGCCTTCCGCTCGCTGCGCGCCCTCAATTAACCAGTACGTGGCCTGAGCTCGCCACAATGCATGCTCACCACAGCCTGCCACTCCAACCAGTACATGGTCTGAGCTCGCCACAATGTATGCTCACCACAGCCTGCCACTCCAACCAGTACATGGTCTGAGCTCGCCACAATGCATGCTCACCACAGCCTGCCACTCCAACCAGTACGTGGCCTGAGCTCGCCACAATGCATGCTCACCACAGCCTGCCACTCCAACCAGTACATGGTCTGAGCTCGCCACAATGCATGCTCACCACAGCCTGCCACTCCAACCAGTACATGGTCTGAGCTCGCCACAATGTATGCTCACCACAGCCTGCCACTCCAACCAGTACATGGTCTGAGCTCGCCACAATGCATGCTCACCACAGCTCGCCACTCCAACCAGTACATGGTCTGAGCTCGCCACAATGTATGCTCACCACAGCCCGCCACTCCAACCAGTACATGGTCTGAAGCCGCCGCCAATGTATGCTCACCACAGCCTGCCAATTCAACCAGTACGTGGCCTGAGCTCGCCACAACGCATGCTCACCATACAGCCCGCCACCCAACCAGTACGTACCCGAGCTCGCCACAATGCATGCTCACCACAGCCTGCCACTCCAACCAGTACATGGTCTGAGCTCGCCACACTGCATGCTCACCACAGCCTGCCACTCCAACCAGTACATGGTCTGAGCTCGCCACAATGCATGCTCACCACAGCCTGCCACTCCAACCAGTACATGGTCTGAGCTCGCCACAATGCATGCTCACCACAGCCTGCCACTCCAACCAGTACATGGCCTGAGCTCGCCACAATGCATGCTCACCACAGCCTGCCACTCCAACCAGTACATGGTCTGAGCTCGCCACAATGCATGCTCACCACAGCCTGCCACTCCAACCAGTACATGGTCTGAGCTCGCCACAATGCATGGTCACCACAGCCTGCCACTCCAACCAGTACGTGGCCTGACCTCGCCACAATGCATGGTCACCACAGCCTGCCACTCCAACCAGTACATGGCCTGAGCTCGCCACAATGCATGGTCACCACAGCCTGCCACTCCAACCAGTACGTGGCCTGAGCTCGCCACAATGCATGCTCACCACAGCGAGCCTCTACGTGGTACCAATGGTACCAGTACGTGTAGTACCAGTATGTGTACCAGTATAGATTGGCATATCCCAATACACTTAGAGTGAGAGTTTTACAGCACGAGTCAAGTGGCAAGTACATATTGAAGAATTAATCCATTGTAGGTATTAATATTATTAAGTCTGAACTTTAAAAATATGTCTGAAATGATTTTCCTTAATAAGTAATTATGTTGCAAAACATAATCGGTGATGTAAATAAAAGTTAGTACTGGATTGTCGTATTTTTTATTTGAACTTTAACAATACAGAAATACAAACCTGACGCTAAAGCTGCCTTTCTAAGTTGTCGACTCTACCCTGTCTTCGGTGATTGCGAGAATGATATTTCCTCCATTTATAAAATAGCTGCCACGAATGACATTCAGGTTCCATCGAACAACACAGGCTAGATTTCCTTGTGAACAAACCCGTGCCGCTCTTTGCTTTTGGCATTATTTGGCATTTTGGCATATTGTCTCAGCTCACTTACATAAGACTAGAATGACACTTCATCTCTCTATAATAAGTAGGTAACGCTAGACTAATGTACAAGTATTGTAAATAGCATAAACAAAAGCATAAAGGTTACATTTATCTCCGATATGTACCCAAGTAGCGGTTGCAGCTGGGGCAGAAGTGGTCCGTGTTCTTAGCGGAGTTGGACCCGTAGGGTATGCAACACATGCAACTAGAAATATGCAACACACTATTAATTTCGGTACAGAAGGGTGAGCATAAATTATATCCTCATGCCTTCCCATAAGGGTCCCCGAAGTGGTAGGCAGAGGTGTATAGGTAGTACCCACACACCCACTTTCCGCCAGAGATATATTTTAGGTGCCAACGTGGCGACAGATTGCGAGTCCATCGCCGGTACTCAAACACGACTATACATACGCCTTTGAATGTCTTCTCAGACGTATGCAAGTTTCCTTTCGATGTTTTCCTTCACCGTAAAGCTTATGGTGTGACTTATCACTGTACTTGAGTTCAGGAAAACTCATTGGTATTCGATGAGGATTCGAATCGGGATTCGAACTTGCGATCTTTGTGTCGCAGGCAACTACTCGAACCACTCGGCCACCACGGCTTAAAGTTTACGTCTGAAGAAAACCTGTATCGTTCATTATTTACTCAATAGGTAAATAAAAGAGAGTTCTTACCATAAGGTGCACCAGAGAGCTGCTGCAATATGGGTGCGCGCTGTACAGGTGTAGCGAACCGCAGTCTTGATCAAACTATTGCAGAAACAACACGTGGTGAGCGTGTTATCCGGCCCCAAGAGTAGTGGTACCTGCAACGTTTCAACTTCAAATGTTTTATCTTATTCTATACATAATTATATATATATATATCAGTACCACATAATCTCAACATAGAATTGTGTCTTAATATTATTGAATTGAGATCGTATAAGCACATCATGGTAAAGCCCTGCCCTGCTGATTTTCGATTAAATGTTTCATATGGATGTCGTAGTTCAGTAGGTACCTATAGTAGAAATATCATTAAATCCGTTTTACAGTAAAACGCGGTTTTTTAATATTACAAACACACTCCCAATTTATTTATTTGTATAGTGATATATTTAGGAAGAGGTATGTAAGAGAGAACTGGCGCTCTACTATCTGTGCTTACCCCGTTTGGGATTCGGCATAATTATATGTTTGTATGTATATATTTAGAAACACAACGCACTTTCCAAGCGCCCGTGATATTGAGATGAATTATTTATTAACTTACCGAAGGTGGAATACCTCCTAGAGGAGGTGGCGGTGGCGCGGTTAGAGGTACAACCGGAGACTTCCTTAATGTTTTATTGGGTGTGTACCGCTGAAACAAGTATTATCTGCACATGGATTTGTAATTATGTATACCTCTCTACAGAAGCAAACAAATCCGTATGAGGCCCGAGTTTGTGAGGATCTTTGCTACTCTTAAAAACGATTTCTACTTATGATGTTTGCTATTATATATGTAGGATGTATGCCACTATTAAACTAGAACTCTTAAAAACGACTAAAAAGATTTGGATATAAATTGGCACAGACGTAAATAACTTATTAGCTAGAATATCATATAAGATATATTTTATACCAGAAACAACCTAGAAATGAATTCAAGTTTTACGGGAACCTCATGTGCCTGCTCTATATCTTTAGTATGGGAGCGTTGACAGAGAGTCAATTAAGAATGTCTTTGAGGTAGGTATATACTTACTTTTAGTAATTTTTTTAATTATGCATATTGTCTACCAACCTCCGTTCCACTCTGGTCGTCTGGGTACAGGTCCAAATCGCCGTGCATTGCAGTCCTTTAAATTATGAATAACTTCATATACTACATTCCCACTAAATAATATATAAAGTAGGTACATATATGTTATATATCACCCAAATACTTTATTTGGGTGAATATCCCAACACCATTTTTTAAGCGACTGTATTGAAAATGCTATTGTAAAGTTTTTGTAGAACATACATTCGCCATAACGTTGTTTTATTTTTTTGCAACTGCACTCCGACCCTATATATATATAGGGTCGGAGTGCACCGACCGGTGATAGTATATTGTACTACGTTTATTAGTTGATCCACGTAAGATCTCAGAAGTTTCAGATAGAATTGAGACTGATAATTAAGTAACCATTGATATAAATTTCTTTCATAATTTTATTTTTATGTGATTTCATATGTTTTCATACCACTAATAAAGAGTTTTCAGTTTAGGCTAAAAAAAATATTTTACTCTAATATTCAGTATTTCTACTCCATGACTAACGAAATCAAAAAAAATGCGCTTTAGCTCATTCATAGAACATGTTTCTAAGTTATTACAAAAACACTGCTAACATAATCTATCCGGATCGTCGAAACGATTATAGAATAACAAGTAGGTATAGGTACCTATATATAAATTGATTTCTACGTGTGACTAACTACGATACTAGATAAGAACGATGTGTCGTTATATAGGTAGGTACCTCAATGTTTCGCATCGCAATAAAGGAGTTCATATAACATTCTTAACTCATTCTGAATTTATGCGACAAAAATAAATAAATAGTAAATATGCAATTAACTAACGCTAAAACGTAGGTATAATCTACTGTAAACACAATTATTATATCTTCACGCCTTCCCACATACAAATAATATTAAAATTATTTACTTTATTTACTCACCTCTGGGTAAATTATTCTCCTAAAATACTCAAGTAGGTTTGAGCACAATAAACCAGTTCTCGAGTAGCAGTAGAAGTGATCCGGGGACGCTTGATATTTGAATGTGGTCATCTATAAATTTGGAGATGTAGTATACTGTATACATATACGTGTGTGTGTAAATAATTTATTTACCGATGACACGTGGGATGCGAGCATGGAGGAGGCATAAGAAAATCATGAACTAGATTGCTTTATACAACTTCGTGTCCAAAACTATTGTCGCAGAATTAAGCCATAGTATTTTTTATACCTTTATTGCTGTTAACACTCTAGCTTCCCTTAACCTACTGCAAATATAAGCCCCATCTCTTGTACCAACTATAGCTATAAATTGTTTACCGATGCCATATTGCAGCCTTGGTCCATTTATATCCCGTCTTTGTCTGTTTCTATAAAGAGGTCAAACCCAAACACTATGTCATTCGTTGAAGGTTGATTTATAATTTTAGTATCATCGGCGTAGGGCGAGGTTGAAAGTTGTTTGATGAAATTGATGCATTACTGGCGCTTAGGTATAGTCGGCGCTTTCACCAAATTCGGCAGGTGATTTTTTAGACAGGAAATTTACTGATAATTTTTTTAAAACTGACAGATCAGGGTAAATAAAAGGGTGGTGGCGTTTCAACTATATATATATTCAACAATATTTTATTCTAAACAAGGATAGGGTTAGACAAACCTAGTAGCTATTAAGATTTTTGTATGGTTTTTACAAAACTAATAAGTATCTAAGTACATAGTTTTCCCTCAGAGTTTTCCATCAAACTACCCAAACAGGAGCGTATGGGCTAAAAAAACAATTAAAATTGAGCTTGCGTTTTTTACCTATTTTTTGTTGCTCTTAGAGTAGTTAAATACCATTAAATTGGTGTCTTGTTTAAACTAATGCACTAGATGCGCCCCTATATTGTTTATACTGAACTTACCACAGTATGGCATGTACAAATACTTAAAACCACTTGTTCGGATAAGGTTTTAACAGGCACCAACTTCGTATGAAAAATGTAGGAAGGGATTATGCTTAGTAGGACTTAGAGGAAACTTAGTAAACTTAGAGGAAAAATAAAAGATAAACGTATACTATTTGAAAGACAGTTAGAAAATCTAGTTAATGTTAGTACCTATAGATCTCATTAATGACACTCAATGCTTTGCTGAAACAAATCCACCAACGCCATAATAGTAATCTATGACCAACGCTATGTAACGCCGACGAAGCGGTAATTGAAAACTAATTGACATACCTAAGTTAAGCTACTTAAGTACTTTTACTCATCGCAAGTCAATTACACGCAATTACACTTCACTGTTCCTAGTACCTAGCTCGTGTTAATGCAGTGAAACTATTTTCTTTTTATTTGAGTGACCGTTCATGCCTTTATTAAAGTTGATATAAAATAATTCTTCGAGGAAAAGGAAGTAGTTACAAACACATATTCTTAATATTAGTAAGTAAATTGTTATACTAAATACTGTAACTTCGCCCAATTAAGAATAAGTGAAACTTGTGTCAATTTACGACATGTAAGTTTAAGTGAAACCGTATTTTCAACCATGTGATATAAGTTTAACAAACTCCTAAGCAAACCGTTCTCCTCTAAAGAACATACCAAAAACTATAATAACTTTGTTCGTGCGAACAAGAATCGTTTAACTATTATGTATTGCAGTTTTTTTCGCAAATTATGTAAAATCTGTAACCTAAAGTTTAAAATTCTTACTTAGACACGCTAAGCGCAAAGAATATAAGGCAGTTTAGGCAGTATGTATGTGAGTGGACTTTTACATAGAATAGATTGCAATTAAATTTAAAAAAAAAATTAACGGTCCATTTAGACGACAAATGCTTCAAGTGCCAGCATTGAGAGAGCTGCAATGCCAGCCACAGCCGGAACAGTCACCAACCACGCGAATATTATGTTCCTGGAACAAAGCCCTTTAGTAAATTTCCACTAACATTAACTGACAAACCCACCAGACCAGAATGACCTGACCTGTTCCAAACTGCAATAAAAAATAACGTAAGCAACTGCGTGGGGTAGGATTATAGTTATTGATACTGTATGTATATCGTTTCAGAAGAACATCAAATCACAACGCACATTCGAGCGCGCTGATGGAATAACGAGAGGTCTTAAATATCTTCTAATCGATATAGAAACACGATATTCCACATTTTTTATGTGTGAAAATGAACCCGAAATTTCAATTATATCTTTTACGGGTATCTATTTTGGTATCTGGTACCTTTCAATCGTGCAGCAAGACATATGAACCTGGTGATAACTAACCGAAATAAACTCCAATCGACGGGCTTCTCAGAGAAGTACCCGACGCAGACCACGGAGCCGACCTTGCAGTGAGTGGTGGAGACCGGCAGTCCGGCTTTGCTAGCTACTAGTACAGTCAGCGCCGCTCCTAGCTCGATGGTGAACCCCCTGTCAATAAGAAAATACACTCATAGTCGTGCTAATAAATATGACCTTGACCTCAGAACCTATTAGTTTTTCTACGTTTACACATATATCCGACTAGTACCTATAATCGGATATCTAATGAAGGTAATAAATAATATGGATTGTGTTCTATTGTTGAGCTCTGAACGAGAAGTCTAACCTCTCGAGCTGCCTTAAAATCAAATCGAAAATGTGTAAAGGGTTTAAGGATAATTATCCTAACGTGTCCGGAGTGATGCTCGTGAGATCTTCGCCGACGGTGCGGATGACCCGGCGTCCCCACAGCCAAAGCCCTAGCGAAATGCCCACGCCGCCGAAAACGAGGATCGCGAGTGGGGTCTCCGCCCGCGCATGCGCACCCCCCTCAGAGTATAGCAGCCACAGCGCCACCAGAGGACCAATGGCGTTGCTGCAACATACAGTACAGATCTATAGGGACACCTACTCGGCTGGATTTCTATTACTAAATTACAGGCAATAGACAAACCCCCAATTCGATAACATAGGTTTATAATAAAACAAATACTGTTTATGGAGCCGCAGTGCCCTCCAGAATTAGTATTTTTTTACAAAGCGATCATCACACATGTTACCTACTTTTTCAGTACTCTAGGTCATGCCTTTCGGCTACTTGATTCATTATCAGCTTATAATGGCTGCCACATCGTCAGCCATCTCTATGAGAGCCAAAGAAACTAGTGATCCAAGCAATCCTAGACAAATTAAAACATTAACAAAAGCCTAACGGCAGTAGCCACCTGACGTCATTTCCGCCGTGAGCGAAGGCGCCAAATGTGGCAGTGAGGACTTGCAGGAAAGAGAAGAGCCGCAGGGTGTCTGGCGGCGCGGCGCGCGGCTCGGCCGGCGGCGACGGCGCGCGCAGCAACGGCGCGGCGCTCGAGTTGGGGGTCAGGCCCACCGCCCGCTCTACCAGCCACGCGCCACCCCCCTCACCCGCCTGCGCATCCAACCCCA
Organism: Drepana arcuata; assembly: GCA_016069955.1. Taxonomy (NCBI): domain Eukaryota; kingdom Metazoa; phylum Arthropoda; class Insecta; order Lepidoptera; family Drepanidae; genus Drepana; species Drepana arcuata. Next base: position 36,933 of record JACCPG010004288.1, on the reverse strand, counting down.
TACACACTCACTATAGAACCTTTATCAGTAGGTACATGTTCATATATACAAAATTCGATCTTGCTGGATCAATTATAGTTTCAACTCAGTCAAAAGTAGATTCAAATTTCTACTAGTTTGTAGTGAAATCGTAATGAACTGTGACAAGCATAGACCTACACATTAATTTAAAGGAAATCACAATTTATACTTAAACAAAATAACATATTATGTATGTACATTAATTTAAATAGAATTATAATAATACCAAGACATGAATAGCGAGCGATAATTTACACAACTTTTAAGAGAATTTATTGCCGATGCGTACCTTATCGAGTCGCGGTGGTGGCGTCTCGAATTCCACTGTGTTTGGCAAAGCCCTAGCAGCAGCCAGCCGATCGAAATCTCCACGAGCTATAGTCTCACAAGAGCCGCCGAAAAAGCCATTCTTAGAGTCGTAACTCTCACCCATGCCGACGAGCTGTGATGAATCTAAGCTCTTGCAACAACTGAGAGTTTCGTCTATATACTTGAGGGTGTTTATTTGTGGATCGGCGTCGATCAGTTGCAGCCGTGGCTTGTTGGGCGGGCTGAGACTGCGAGATAGGATGCTGCAGTCGTCCATGGTCGCTAGCAGGGCCATGTTCCTTGCGTTCAATTCCCTGACCCCACCAGAGGCTTGGCCTGCGTCACTCAAAGTCACCATCTCAGCGCACTCTGTGATAACTTCTAACACCTTGCCGTCTTCAGATAGAAGTGACGTAGGACGTTGAGGGGCATTGTTCTTATTAGAATGAGTTGGTGTATTGGCTGGGGTGGTCTCTGAAATAGAAAATGCTCAGGTATTAGAAACGGGTTGCAACTCTATGTGTTATTTTGAATCCAGTCAAGATCGTATACATTTTTGCATCTTCCTTTGCAAATTCGCAAAAGATAAGCAGGTTATCATGTATGTATATAGATGGATAGATAAAAGTTTATTTTAATAGTTTGGTTGTTCATCCACTATTGAATGTGGACGAAGCGAATGAGGTATGTAAGTCTAAAGAACTGGCGCTCTATACTCTCTGCCTACCCCGTTAGGGACTCGGGGTGATGATATGATGATGATGATGGTTCATCCCATATTTGTCTATGCATATAGAAATAATATTTGAAATGGTCCCCTAAAAAACCCCGATTAATCAAATATTCGTATAAAAAAACCATGCGTATCGTACCATTAGATAGTCCAAGTGTGAAATTAACTGGAGCTGCGACAAGTTGACGTTGGTAGTACGGCACCAGGATTGCACGCACTATCCCTGCCGCCACCGCGCCCAAGGCCACTGAGCCAGCGAGCGCCACCCACAGTGGGATCTTGTCCATGCCCAGCACTGTGGCCAATACACAGGCATGACATTCCTGACTAGACTGGTGATGTATAACTTGGTGAAGGCTGCATTAAAATCCGTTGCGTAGTTTAAAAGATCTAAGTAATTAATACTCAATCACGCCAGAACGGTTGAACAGAATTGAATGAATTATTAGCCGCATTAACACATAAGATATGTTTCGTTCTAGAAAAGTAGTTCTAGTTCAAAAAACTACCGATGAAATTTTACGCAGACACCGTGGGACGAAGCTAGATTTATGGCTAGTATAAAGATAGTTCAAAAATATCCAATTACTATCTTTTGCGACTCCTAGTATCAAGAAACGAATGAAACTAACGCTTAGGCCCGTCGTTTACGACGCTAAGCACGTTGACGGCAATCGTAGCGCCGTAGAAGAATGGTAAGGCTCGCAGGCCTGCAGTTAACGGCTGCTTTGCGCGCAGGATGAAGTTGCGTACCAGCCAGTAGAGAAGGGCTGACGCACTGCCACTCAGCACCGGCGAGATAAACCACGATAGCACTGGAACACCCATAGTTATTGTGACAAAGATGTAACACACTCAATCATACTATTCAGCCTATTGACGCTATGATGAAATATCTAGGGAGGGCAAGAGTAACTGATTACATCAATACATAGCCGAGATCATGCAAACTTTTGAGCTACAGTAAAGTTCGATATAAGCGTAATAAATTACATGTGCAGTGGCGACATTACACAGCACTGGACATATGTATGTCATGTTGCCTACGCGGAGACCACATACCGATAGCTCCAAGAGTGGACCAGCGCACGCCAACAGGGCCCTTGGCCGTGAGTGTGAAGCCCACTGTGGCGCCGACGACGGAGTGCGTGCCGGAGACGGGCAGACGCAGCGCGGTAGCCACGATGAGCCACGTAGCGCTGGCTATCAAAGCTGCAAGGCATCCTGCCGCCAAAAGACGCTCACCGCCGTCCGCGTACAAAGACACGTCCAGTATTCCTTTGCGCATCGTGTCCGAGACTTTGTATCCTAAACAACAGAGACAAATAGCACGTATGGGCGACGGTCACCCAGATGGTGCTTACCGTCACATTTCCTCGTATTTCTTGAAGACACAGAAGTGCTTATTCAAAATAAGGCGGGCGAAAACATTTGCATAGTCAACGCTCACGTGATACCCCTAGTGTTGCAAACTATCCGTAAGGTGCTTACTATCAGGCCTTGCACTTGATTGCCTTCTTACGAGTAGGTATAACACAGTAGTAGACGAGGACTACGAACAGCAACTTGAAGAGGCTTCGATAATTAATGAGTTCCTAGCTATCACAACCTGACTTAAAAATATAGAAATGAATGGTCGATTATTAGAAAATAATACATTAGTATCAGATTAGAGTACCTATACTAATCGGTCAGATATTTTTTTATTCAATCATGCATGTGAAAAAATTTTTACCTGTTGAGAGATCAAATAAATGGTTTATATCTTACCGATAAGAACAGCTCCTGCAATCTCGAAAATGGTAGCAAGTATACAGGCTTGCGTGAGAGTGAGGACCTTGGAGCCAACACTGGTGCCAAACGAGTTGGCCACGTCGTTGGCGCCGATGCCAAACGCCAGGATGAATGCTACCACGAATCCACTTATAACCAACCATAACAAATCATCTGCGTACGGCTCCATATTTGTTTTTTTACTTCTATTTATCTATGTAGCATTATATATCCGTGACATTTTAAAATGTTGTAGTACGTATAGCACCTATCCAAATGAATATCGTCGTTTAACAATAAGCTATGCATTAACATTAATATCCTATATAATACACTCGTAAACAGTCATCTACGTAAGAAGGTTTAGACAATTTAGTGTATAATTAATTACAGAAATAACTCGGTTAATAACACGCAATAATAAGTGGTATTAAAATTAATGTATAAAATATTAATCTCAAACAAAAATTTTAGTAATAATGTGTAAGTAATTCAAGATGCAATTGTTGTGCGTCACAATGTTTGGTGTTTAAATTGTCTTTCGTGGAGGTGGTAATTTCTGGTTAACTTGGACTTCATCATTTCTGTAAACAAATTGAAAATAGACTTACACTATCAAATACATAAAATTTGCATTGTTCATTCTACTACGAAATTTCCTACTTTTAAAACTACAATATGTCCACTCAGTGTGAATATTTTTAATTTTTCGTAATTATGAAGTAACTTTTTCAATTCAATTAAGATTCTTATTAGCACAATTGTCACTTTTATATATCATACATTTACTCAGAAAGTGTCAATTCTTTATATGTATTTTGAATCCGTACCACATGGCCTATATATTGATTCGCCGCCATTTGACGCTCTTTCGCGCTAAAATAATACATGCTTTTAAGACATGTATCCACTTTGTTGTAATACCTACAGACAGCGTGGTATTTGTTTCAATTACGTAATTAATATTGCTTATTAAAAAAAAATTATAAGCTTTAACCTGGCAAGAATTTATAATCCGTACGATGATGTACAGGTGACACTAATTAATTGGACGCAAATAGGTCACATACATTTACAAAATAACTAATAAGGTACTTACTTTTGAAAAACGTAGGATTTTATTGTCCTAAGATAAGAACGAGGATAGAAAAGCACGAGATATGGCCAAGGTCCTCTCAGCTGTACACAGACTGAAGTTGACAGAGGTCGCACCGGGCTTTGCCGGGTGGATCGGCTGAATGGAGCATGCGCGAAGGGTACCGGCGGCAGCACCCCCTTTACCTCGGCAAACACAATAGGAATGTATGTACTATAGCCGAAATACCCCATTACGGATTGTATACAGCTCAGCAACTGAACATCAATGGGTCACCATAATCGTAAATTTGGCAGTGACAAAACATACTGGCCTATAAAGTCAAGTTCGTCAAGTCTACGTTTCTACCTGACCTAACAGGATGGAGCTTTAAATCAGAATAGGTAATTTGAGTAGGTATATTTATGTAGGTATAGTGTAGTTATAAGTAACTGATCCAGAATAAAGGAAGAAATGATATTATAGAAAGTACCTCCTTACCGGCGTTGGTCAACTATGTTAGTTATCATCATCCACGTGTAAATGCATCATTTGGTATAAGTGCGAATACATACCTACCGACATAAGTAAAGTTTATGGCATGGTAGCTAGTAAATAAGCCAGATCAGCCGACAGTAAATTAATAGCATGTAAGTAGCTAGGTACATAAGCCTCCTTCTGGGAACACGTTATGCTTAATTATTAATATCTAAATTCTATTTGACAAGGTTTAAAAAGTATAATAGGTTTTTTCAGAACTTTATATCATTGAATTAGATATGTAGTGACTGTTTTGTACGGTGTCACATCAAATGACTCAATTTACTTATTGATAACAAATAAAATTAAAAATTAAATTAAATGCCTTACTAGGGTTATTTATGTGAAGAAATTGTACTACATGTAGGTACACAAGATACATTTTATTATATTTATGTACAACGTAATTGTCTTGTGACAGATTGACTCCAGAAACTCCTATATAATGTACTTACTTTAAGTATACCAATTATATATTTACCAAATAATTTAATTTCAGATATTTTTTCGATTAAAGGACTAGTATTCATGCCATGATTAAAAAAACATATTTTACACATTTTGATTTATTGTTCTGAGATAAATGGTAACAAATTCATTAACAAGACATATGTCATTTGTTTGCCAAAACTACACAGACATTCAACTCTAGTTCAATTAGTTTAGTTCATTCGTTCATTGACTGACAACATTCGCCTTAATGTAATATATTTTTTTTTATTGAAAATTTTCATGACAAAATTTACACAAACCTTTAAAAAAATAATGTAACAGAAAGATACAATAAAAAATAACATGTTCTTCAGAAATATTTGGTGCGCTGCAGAGTTAACGAATAGTTTGTAAGTATATGTTATGTAGTTACGGGCGTGATTATTGGCAGGAATTTGATTTTAAAATGCAAAAGTGTTGTTATTTGTTTCAGCAAGTCCGTGCTGCTTAGGCAAACTCGTACGCCGGCGAATAATGGGCGGCTTCAGTTTCGCAGCTCTCTCCACAACTCAAGGCGCCCTGGCCACGAACCTGATCCCTTGGAGAATTTACACATTGAATCTGGACCGTTGCACACTGGCAGATTAGTAAAACCATTCATTTTCACTATTGGGGTGAGCAGTCACTGGTTGACACTATGTTAGTAAAAATGTCTCAAATAATAGATTTTAAATGGCCTAAATGGTTATTCAATTCAAGCATTTGTAATAACTTTCCAGGTATCTGCAATATCACTGGCTGGATGCGCAGTTTGGGAGTATGAGAACTTACGCTCACACGCCAACAGCTTGCTCAGAAGAACTGGCAGCTGGCTCAGTGCTCAACAGAAAAAATACAGGGCAAGTATTTTGTGCAGCTGGACTTCTGTCCAAAATTTATTTTATGAACACACAAATGGTTACCCTGGGTCCCTCATGAAAAGACATGCTTCATCCACATATGTCAGCTAAACGCTTACCCACAAGGGTCCCCGAAGGGGTAGGCAGTGTAGGTAGTGCCCACCCACTCTTTTCGTCGTAGATATATTTTAGGTGTCAATGTGACAGATGGCGAGACCATCATTTTTACTCAAGTATGACTATACATGTCTTTGAATTTCTCCTCAAACATATGCAAGTTTCTTGATGTTTTCCCTCACTTTAAAGCTTGCAGTGTGACTAATCACTGTACTTAAGGTCAGAAAAACTCATTGGTTCAGTTAGGATTTGAACTTGCAATCTTTGTGTTGCTGGCAACTACTCAAAGTACTAGGCCACCACATAATACCACCAGTAATAGTTTCAATATTAATATAAATAATAATGACAGATAGATCTTGTAATGAATACTTTTCCATATGAGGCAGGCCCTGTAACAGCACAAGCAATATATGTAGGGACTGATAAATATTCTAATATATATTAATGTAAATCGAAGAACACTGCAAGTAAGACTAACATTGTGGCAAACACCTAATTACCATCATAATTCAAACAAAATACATTTGCTTGAAGATACATCTTCTTTTTGTGATAAATAACTATAATTTAGTAATGTAAGTATTATTTTGTAATACAGAGAAACGAACCAGGCCCTGTAACGAAGTGGTGGAGAACACTGAAAGAGACTGAAAAGGTTTTCTACCCAATCCTAGCTGCTAATGTACTCGTATTTGGTGCGTGGCGCATGCGCGCACTGCAACCGACCATGGTCAAGTACTTCTGCTCCAATCCATGTGGCAGTAAGTGCATATTTTATTTCCCCAAATCACTATTATTATGTTCTCATTGAAACTAGACATTTCTTTTCAGGTGCAGTATGTCTGCCTATGATTCTCTCCACATTCAGCCATTATTCACCATTGCACTTGGCTGCAAATATGTATGTTTTGTACAGCTTCATGCCAGGTATATATTTAAAACATAATATACCATTTGCTTGCAGTATCTACTAGCTTATGCCCGCGGCTTCGCCCGCGTGGAATTCAAAAAGTAGCTTATGTATTTTCCTGCTAGAATCGGTTCAGCCGCTATGCCGTGAAAGCATCATACTTTATAATATTAGAACTTTGAATTTTCGGGATTTAAAAAAAAAATTGCCTATTTCCTATTCCTAGGTATAAGCCATCACGATTTCAACTTCCGAATCGGTTCAGCCGTTTTGCCGTGAAAGAACCGCAAACATCCAAACTTACAAACTTTCACATTTATAGTATTAGTAAGATTATTCAACAACCCACACTGGGCAGTTTAGCAATTGATGGCTTATTTTTTAATCATATAATTATTACTGGATTGTAAATTGTAAAATAAACTATTTACTTGCCAGCTGCAATGGCATCCCTGGGCAAGGAGCAATTCGTCGCCATGTATTTGAGTGCTGGTGTAATCAGCAGCTTTGCCAGCTTTCTCTATAAGGTGATGCTAAACCAGCCTGGCCTTAGTCTTGGTGCTGTAAGTATACTCACATTACACTCTTTAAACACTTTCATAAACTTACACACACTCATATATAGCGATGAGCATTATGAGTTTTTTTCTCATTTCAGTCAGGAGCCATCATGTCAATATTATCCTATGTGTGCGTTCAATACCCTGACACAAGGCTGAGTATAATATTCTTGCCAATGTACACCTTCGCCGCCGGAACAGTAAGTTATGACTCACGGCAAATCCAGTTTCATTACTATCTAATAATATAAAATTATATTTCATAGGTAGTAATATGAGATAATTAATTAACGATATGTCCTAACAACATGTGTGTTTTCAGGCTATAAAAGTCATTATGAGTGTGGATTTGGCTGGCGTAGTATTCGGGTGGAAATTCTTTGACCACGCCGCGCATCTCGGTGGAGCTCTATTTGGCTTGTGAGTACACTACTCTGTCTATGTTCCGAGTAATTTCATAGGTACCAAGCCCGTGTACAATGTAAAAATTCTGATGCAACCATGTTATTCTGCTGTGATGGGTTCCAACATAATTACAAATCGTAAAAGTAAGACATGAAGCTAGATTTACTAATGGTTTGGTATCGTTCTGTTTTCGAAGACCTAAATTTCATGTTATTTTTAAATTTCTTATGTAATTTTATTTATTTTCACCAGGGCCTGGTGTTACTGGGGCAGTTACCATCTGTGGGGAAATAGAGACAAATTTTTACAGTATTACCATACATTCAGAAAGAATGACGGTAGATAGCGTTTTGGTGGACCTTTTAGAACATGTTTGTAAGAAATGTCATAAATTGTTGTATGGAAAGAAGTTATTAAATTAAAATTTATTTGCAGTTTTTATTTAAATTATATTATAAATGGTAAACAAAATGATTAACTGTAAAAAAATATTGTGTTTATTACATAAATATATAATTTGTTAAAAATGCACTTTTAGTAGACTTGCTTTGCATCAATCACTTAGTAAAGAATTAGGCTTTGAGTATCTTTGCGTGGAATTGGAAGTGTTCGCCGATGTAAGAGGCTATATAGTAGTAGGAGTGGTCGTAGCCCTCGCGCAGGTTCAGAATGACAGGCACGTTGACCGATCGACATGCCGCCACCAGGTTCTCTGGGAGCAACTGTTTCTCCACGTAAAATTTATCGCCTGCACCCTGAAACATAACATTTCATAAATGCTATATACATCGAAATATATAATGTATTTTAGTACTACATATTATACATACGAGTAGTAGTTAATTGAAAAAACAACAACACATTCATAATTCAGCATCATAAATAATTCGTAAAAGATATTTATAAAAGGTTTTAAATAAGTCTTCCTAATATGATATGATGTGAGAAAGTTTGCGAGGATGTTTTTACTCAATCACGGCTGAACAGACTAATGACATTTGGCATAATAATAATAAATTTATTTATTCAGACAGTGTCCATTCATAGCGTCATCCATGCATAGACATTCCAGAAAAACCTACCAATGAAATCAAATTATATGCGTGTGACAGTAATATCATTACTATTCTTAACTAACCTGATCAATAAGCAGAGTTAATGGAGGACCGTCATACTTCTGAACCAATTGAGTAGCATCCCATTCTGCCCACTTGCTCTTATCTTCCCCAAGGTATCCTGTAAATGCTTTCACTCCCCAAGGGCACTCACTTGGGTTACAAATTGGTGCAAATGCACTCACTGACTTGTACAAGCCTGGGTTTCTGAGTGTAGAAACGAATGCTCCATGACCACCCATGCTAAAATAAATATAGTCTTTATTTTAAGCCAATTCCCACTTCTCCACTGATAGAAAGAAGCCCTATTTAGGATTGCTTTGCCTTACCTGTGACCCATGATTCCAATTCTGTTGGGATCAACTAAATTGCCAAAAGCATTCACTATCAATTCATATAATTCCTTGTTTAAATAACTTCCCATCCTGTAATTAGTAGCCCAGGGCTCCTTGGCAGCATCCAGGTAGAATCCTGCAGATACTCCAAAGTCCCATGACTCATCATCTCCATCAATTTTTATACCCCTAGGTGAAGTATCGGGACCCACTACAATGATCCCATGTTCAGCCGCATATCTGTTTAAAAATAGCAAAGATAATAGTGCAAAGGTAGTTAAGTACAAACTGCCTAATGAGATGTTGGAACTGTTGCAGCATAACAGGACTTATTCAAACTACTATCCAGTATTGTGCAATCTGTGCTTGAAAGTAATGATGTCATGAATCAGCTAATCCAGCTAGCTATCAGCTATATCAAAATAAATTCTACTCATTAAATAGTAGGTTCAAATTATATGTACATACTTCCTAATACTTGTATTTTATATAATTATATCCTCGAGGGTAAGGCAGAGGTGTATAGATAGTACCCACACAAAATATTGGCTAATAATTACTTGGTAGTTTCAATTAAATTTGTTATTTTTAGGCACTATGTTGGATGATTTTCCCTTTCCAGAAAATTCCAACAGATTTGCAATTCAAAACACACATAACTTTCTCCAACCCCTGCAAATTCTTATATGGGAACTCTGTACATCTCTTTTCAGATAAGAGAGGTAAAAATTTGCCATATTGTAAAAGACATACCTTTGGAATCCAGACTTTGAGATGAAGTTTTGTTCGTTACATGTAAGTCCAGAGAGGTAGTAGATAAGAGGTAGCTTAAAATCACCACCCTCTGCCTGTGGAGGCAGGTATATAGAGAAGTTCATCTTACACTTAAGCTCTGAAGAGTCATGGCTGTACACCTTTTGATACCCTCCAAATATTTTGTTTGATGATACTAATGTTAGATTATCCATTTTATTCTACTGAAATAAACATATTTTGATTTCTTTTTTATTATCTCAGCCTGTAACTGCATTTCGATGAATTAATGAAATATAGAACATAGAATTGAATAATAAGATAGAATATGTGTTGCGGTTTGGAACAGTTGGTTCCAAGCGAGCGGTTTGGAATTGAAACCCTCGAAAATAATCAAAAAGATAAAGTAAATAATAATATGTAGTGACAAAGTAAATAGGTTTGGTACATCACTTGTACTTAACGAAAGATCGGATTCATATTAACCTTAAGAAAGAATATGCAGCTTGAAAAAAATATATTACTCTCAACTTTGTATCTCTCAACTCACAAATTTGAATCTCAACATATTCGGATAACTATTTGATATATTGAATTATAGTTAAACCCATTAATTAAATAATATAATTGTTGAAAAATAAAATTACACACCCGAGTAAGTAATATACACTCTGATAATAAGTAAATCTGCACGAATATTATATAACTGCAATAATTGTTATTTAAGGTTCAAAATGTTCAAATCCTTATCGAAGTCCAAGGTCATTCAAGTTGATTGATTATTTGATTACCTTAGTACCACAGATCTCATTCATCACATTATTTGATTATCTGAGGCGGAACACTAGTATGTTACTGCGATTATGTTCGTCAACAATTTGATGTACTTTCTGAGTATGATCGTTATTTGTAATTTGTTTTTTTTGTGCATGATTTATATTATTGGTATTCTATTTTAGTACTTGAACATAAAACCAAAACAACTGACTGGAAGACTGATATCCATGTCATAAACTTTTTTTACGTTCCCTCCCTTCTTTTGTTGTCATTGATTGATGACGAATGACGATGATAAATGGGCATTGGGCACAATGAGGTTTTTTTCTAGAGTAAATCAATTTTATTTCACATTCTTGCCTTTTAGGTTATCTTAATTAAAAATGAATACATCAATTACATTACATCCTCAGAATACAGAAAGAACCAGAAGCCGTGAACGCGCCCAATACTGAAGCGTCAAAAACTACTCTAAAATAGAGTAGTTTTACGCGAACGCAACTAGTCACTCATCGCGCGTGACGTGCTTCACCGCTGCAGGATTTAATTAAATTATGCCTTCCTGTGTCGTCCCAACGTGTAAAAATTCAGCTGGGCTAAAAAAAAAACAAGATGGGATCACATTTCATACGTAAGTAGTGCATTTAGATGTTTTGTTAATTGATAATTGAATAAATTGTTCGGTCTATTATTGTCGTAAATAGTGTTGCGGGTTGCCAAATATTGAGAGTTGCAATTTTCCCTAGAATGCAAACTTTTATTAGTTATTATATAATTATATGATAACTAGTAAAATATGCGCTATGGCACTCATTAGGGCAGGCCTATGTCCAGCAGTGGACTATTATAAGGCTGATGATGATATTTTTTTTAAATCTACTTAACAGCTTACAAATATTTATGCAGGGTTAATCACTTAGTCAGCGTGCTTTTAGGGGTATATTCTGTCTGTACATCAAAACAAACAACTTTTGTTCTGCTACTTTTGTGAATTCGCGAAAGAATAAATCGACTGTCTCATACATTTTATTGGATATCGGTGAACTTTTTGCAACAGATGTTTTTACTACGAAAATAACATTTGTTATTATAAAATCAAATCGATAAAATCAAATTCTAGCTTTCCTGCTGATGAAGCAAGGAAAAAGCAATGGACAGAAGTTTTACAAAGAGCAAGACTAGAAGAGTTTTGGAAACCTTCCAAGCGAAGCGTAATTTGCTCGGTGCATTTTGAAGATAAATATTTGTATGAGACAAAATGTGGTTTGAGAAGACTTAAAGAGGAAGCGCTTCCAAACAAGGTAATAGTTAATGTCTCACGTTATCTATACTATACTACTCACAATAACACTGAATGTTCAATACTTTACTTAAATTGAAGATATTTAAAAAAATATATCTTCTTTTTATTTCTCTCTATAGTAGATATAAATACTCAACCCGAAACTTTATTTTTCATTTTTGTATGTCTGTTTGTCTGTCTGTATCTTGGCCGCGCAATACAAACTGCTAAATTTTAATATTTTTTTTTCTTTTGGGAGGCAATGCAAGGTCAAAATGTGTAAATAGTTGTAATTTATTAATATGTATTCCGATTTGAAGCAATAGGTAGGTAGAGGTAAGTAAAGATTGATAGGAAGAGGTAGGTATAGGCAGATAGAAGCAGGTCTATCTTTATCTATCTTAATCACGAACGAAGTCGTGGGTACAGCTAGCAGTAAACACATAAATTGTATTTTTTAATAATGCAATATTATTTCAAATATATTAAATCAGATTATTGCATTTAAACACTAAAATGATTAGCATTATTTTTCTTACAATAATATTATCATATTTCAGGATCTGGCCTTCACAACTGATGAGTTCGGGTCATCTACGAGTATGGAAAAATCTAAAGATGTGCGTACCGAATAATACTAATCGTTGCTTAGTTACAGTATTTATAGTTAGTCGTTTATCAGCGCTGACTAATGGCCACCTGCATTAGCCTATGATAGCTCCTAAGTCACACTAGACTTATTAAAACGTAGGTACTTAAAAATATAAAATACATTGCACCAAACTTAAGAAGTTGCGTAGATGACAATATATAATATAGCAAACTAAACATAAGTAAAAAAATTCGCTAATAATAATAATTTCCGGCCAAATTAAATTAGGAATTCATAAATTATGCGAATCAATAGACACCCAGTGTGAACTTAGGAGCTGTCAGACAGTCATAAGAAATATAATAATGTCTACTACTATAATAATATATAATGAAGACTAAGATACCTTTTTTTTCAGGCTAATCAACTGCATTCGCCTACTAAATCAGACTCTGAGATTGGTGATGTAAATATTTGTGATTTAGACTCTATATTTGACTCGCCGAGAGAAGCAAAACTAAGATCTGAATTGCGCCGCAAACAAATACTTTCTCAGAAACATGTCCGACGGATCAAAACATTGCAACAAAAAAATAGACGTCTTAAAAAAAATAACGAATCGTTGAAGACTATTTTAAGGAATTTAAAACAACATCGCTATGTTTAACGATGATGTTTATGACCTGCTTTCAACAAATGTAGTAGCAGCCGATATTTTTAACAATGTTTACCAAAAATGCGTTCTTAAAAAGAAGAGACCAAAATACAACGTCAAGATAAAAAAATTTTGCCTAACACTAAATTTTCTTTCTCCAACTGCCTATAGGTACGTTAGGGCTACATTTGACACGTGCCTACCACACCCGAAAACTTTGACAAAATGGTATTCAAATATAAGCGGAGAGCCTGGATTTTCAGAAGAATCATTTTTGGCTTTAAAAGAGAAAGCTAAGTCCACAAAACGTACAATTATTTGTTCGTTAATTGCTGACGAAATGTCCATCAGACAGCAAAGCTTATGGGATAGGAAAAAAACCTGCGGTTATGTAGACTTGGGAACCGGTACTTCGGATGATTGCACAACTTTAGCTTCTGAAGCATACGTTTTGTTACTAAATGGCATCAACGACAATTTTAAGTTACCTCTAGGTTATTTCTTAGTGCATGGCTTGAATGCAGAACAAAAAGCTAACCTAATCAAATTATGTCTCATCAAATGCCAAGATGCTGGAGTGAAAGTAGTATCTTTAACATTTGATGGGCATACAACTAACATAACAGCAATGAAGTTACTAGGATGTAAAATAGACAACGTTAATGAACTGAAAACTACATTTAAACACCCTGCTGACGATTCAAATGTGACTGTCTTCTTAGACCCTGTACACATGTTTAAACTGATAAGAAATCATTTTGAGGCAAAAAGATACATTTTAGATGAAAATGGCCAAGAAATAAATTGGAATCTTCTGTGTGAACTAATTAAACTGCAAGAGAATGAAGGGCTGCATATAGCAAATAAGCTTACTCGTAGGAATATAATGTTCCGTAACAACATTATGAAGGTTAAGCTTGCAAGTCAAGCTTTGAGTAAAAGTGTCGCAACAGCATTAAAATTTTGTAGAGAGGATGCCAAAATATCTGCATTCAAAAATTCCGAAGCCACTGAAACCTTTCTCCTGAACATGAATAATCTCTTCGACATATTTAACTCTCGTAATATGAAACAGTTCGATTATAAGCAACCTTTAAACAGCCGTAATATGATATTTGATTTTCTCGACAGAATGACAAAATATATTCGAGGACTAAAAATTAAAGACTAAACGAAAAATCAAGGAAGATGAAAGACAAGTTGAAATTATAATAAAAAGTTGTATAAATGCAGCCAAGACCATTTGGAATTGCTTTTTGGTATGATGCGAATGCATGGTGGTCATAATGATAATCCGAATGCAAAGCAATTCAAAGGCATTTATCGAAAAGTATTATGTCACCTTGAACTAAAAGCTTCAGATAGCGGCAATTGTGTGCCGTTAGAAAATATAGGCATACTTAATTGTTCATCGTCAACCAAAGCTATACATTTTTCAGCTTATTCACAAAGGTTCGAAGACAACGACCAACTATGTAGTGAAGATACAACATTACCTATTGCAGAAAATGGTGACAGTATAGCAAAATTACTGTCTTCTGAACTACCAAGCTAAATGACTTGACAAAGTATATCGTAGGTTATATAGCTGGCAGCGTAACGCATTACTTAATAAAGACAGTAAAATGTCAATTTTGCACAGAAGCAATGTTAGCATCTGATGTCAAATGGTTTCACAAACTTATCGGCTTGAAAAATAGAGGTGGTCTTTGCTTCCCTTCCCAGTGTGTATATGACATCTGTTGCATTTGCGAAGCGCACGTCCGAAAAATTGCAAGCCAAAATGTGGTTATAGCCTCGAACTCTCAACGTTTGGAAATCGTTATTTCAATTTACAAGAAATTTATTGGAAAAGATTGCATATTTCCAATTGATGATAACCATATCAATGGTCTAAGCCATCGGAACAATCTCTTACGGGCTGTAATTGAAAAATATCTAGACATAAGATTTCATCATATATCTAAATGTAAATCTCTGTTGATTAGCTCAAATTCTAAGAGACAATATTTTAATAAACTTACGCAGCAAAAAGGAAATTAAATGTTTTCATCGAAACCGTGTTTTATTTTTAAATCATTGAGAGTAACAATTGGTCATTAACAATAACTAAGCCGAAAGAGGTACCATTGTATAGTAGCCAGCAATCTTCTTGAGCAATGACCGTGAATGCGCAAGAAACGAAATGTTAAATACATTGCCCCACCACCTCATGCGATGCTCAAGTTGTTTGCCGGTTATGAACAACTACTTTTTTTCTATGAACAGCTGTTATTTTTCAAAAAACAAATGAACACTGTAACCCGGAAAAAAATATTATTGTCCGTTGTTCGTCATTGATTTTGAAAAGTAACAAAATCCGCGCATTATTTGAGAAAAGTACTATACAAGCCTTGGCCACAACTAGGCATTGATGGACTTACGTATGTGTGCCTTGGCTTCACCTCGGCCTACATTTACACGTTCGTTCATCAATGCCTCTTTTGCTGGCCGCTGCAGTAGTACTAATAACTAATAACCCTGTTTATGTTTAATATTAGTAGGTAGTAATAATAGTTTTAATTACCTATGTTTGGGTTTGTAGCAATCCGATCAGTATGTGGATTTCATTAAAAGTGTGTGTGTAATAGTATATCTGACCTAAACATTTACCCCAAAACGGGTAAGTAATGTCTGAGCTAGCAACATTACGCGGGTGGAGGTGAGACGGGTGCGGGGCGCAAGTTATGATTTTTGGACACAGCGCGCGGCATGTAATTAGAGCTCAACGCGGCTTCTGGTTCTATCTGTATTCTGAGGGTTCAAAATGTTTAAATCCTTATCGAAGTCCAAGGTCATTCAAGTTGATTGATTATTTGATTACCTTAGTACCACAGATCTCATTCATCACATTATTTGATTATCTGAGGCGGAACACTAGTATGTTACTGCGATTATGTTCGTCAACAATTTGATGTACTTTCTGAGTATGATCCTTATTTGTAATTTGTTTTTTTTGTGCATGATTTATATTATTGGTATTCTATTTTAGTACTGGAACATAAAACCAAAACAACTGACTGGAAGACTGATATCCATGTCATAAACTTTTTTTACGTTCCCTCCCTTCTTTTGTTGTCATTGATTGATGTGATGACGAATGACGATGATAAATGGGCATTGATTGGGCACAATGAGGTTTTTTTCCTAGAGTAAATCAATTTTATTTCACATTCTTGCCTTTTAGGTTATCTTAATTAAAAATGAATACATCAATTACATTACATTACATCATTGCCAAAGAGAGCTTAAACTAAACTTAATATACCTGTAGTCTGTAAATCCTGTAATGTAGATTTTTTATTAGTCGATAATTATTGATGATAATCGCTGCCGGTGAAACGTAATTTTCTCAATTAAACGCATTTCTCGGTTGGGTATGTATACCCATAAGTATGTTAGGCGATAGGATATTCGCTGATTGTACTGGTATTGATAGATAAAACGAAAATAAATAGACCGATTAAGCGGTCTTAAATAGCTAGTAGCAGCGCTAGCATTAGTAGCAGGGTACGAGACGAGATGGACCATTGTCGCCTAATTCAGATCACCTGTAACCGCTTTAATTTCAGTTTAATAATTTTCATTTACCAATAATTATAATAATAATAATATATCCTCACGCCTTCCCACAAGGGTCCCCGAAGGGGTAGGCAGAGGTGTATAGGTAATACCCACACACCCACTTTCCGCCAGAGGTATATTAGGTGCCAACGTGACAGATGGCGAGTCCATCGCCGTTACTCCAGCACGACTATACATACGCCTTTTGAATTTTTTCTCAGACGTATGCAGATTTCCTCTCGATGTTTTCCTTCACCGTAAAGCTCGTGGTGTGACTAAACACTGTACTTAAGTTCAGAAAAACTCATTGGTACAGTCGGGATTCGAACTTGCGACCTTTGCGTCGCAGGCAACTGCTCGAACCACTCGGCCAATTAATATGAGGTCTATTTGTACCTGGGTACTTTCATAATATTAAGTAGTTAATTAGGTACTGGTACAGCATAATATCCCTACTCAAATAACTGCCCTGAGTCCTGATTGTGGGACGAGATAAGGATACACAAATTTGTCAAGAATATTTTATATATTATAGTATAACTAGGTTTTTTGACTTTGATATACAATATAGATAGCTTTTTAGCATTCATAACTATAATCACATTATTCTAAACATTAATAGCACGGCATCAATAAGTATTTCTGAACAAAACCATAATATATTTAAGAAGTTAACAGGTTTGCCACACATGTAAGCACATGTGTAGTAAATGTTGCCCCAACAGCAAGAACGAATGAGTGCTAACCTAAGTTATAGATAGTGACATTCACGAAGACGCACTAATGTTAGGTACACACTGATTACCCATGAGTGCACATGCACACTACAATCAATAGACTTGTGTCATACTCCCTGCGACCCCTTTACTAGAAGTTGGTGTTGCACGTCTTCGTGGATGGCATTATTTGTTATGTACAGTTGTAATTTTTTTTCGTGTAACAGATTAACTTAATACCATAACCATATCATCAGCAATTTTGAGATGATAGTTTGGGGACAAAAATACTGTAAACATATATTGTATACCAAGTTAAGTGTGCATTTAAATTGAGCTTAGATATTATAATACATTGTTAATTTTCTAAAAGCTTATTCCTGTTTGTTTTCCAAGAGAGATAAGTATTCCAAAACAAAGCAAAGGTTTGGACTAGTAGCACTTGATACTGAAGTGGAACATAGTAGAAGTTGACAAGCTGAACCCATGGCCAGATATAATAATTAGTTTGTAAAACATCAAAGTAATTAGAATTTATATCCCTCTTAATGCTGTCCCAATTCTTTCCTTGTAGACCACCTATAGTAACAAGAATAAGAAATAGAAATGTTGGTGCAAATATAGCCTGATCTATAAATACTTTCTTCAGAACTACAGTTTTTCCACAGCTACCTATGTGCCGGTTGAGTAGGCCATACCAAATGCGTAAAGCTGGACCCTAAAACAAAATAATAATCTAAATAATAATTTGATGTCTGACAGAGCAAGCTCATGATATCCCTCTCAACAGAAGTGCAAAATATCTATAAGCTTATACTTTTTAACTCCATACTTTACATCAAAATTCATTCAGCAGCAGAAAATGTAACAGATATTCACATGTAATGTGGATGCAGTATGGATTATCTGCATACACTATGTGAAATGTGACCCTAGAGACTAATTGAGATTGCCTAGAAAGAAAACTATACTTCCTTATGAGGCAATCTCTACTAGAATCGAGTACATACACATATACATACATCATCACACCAAGTCCCTAACGGGGACCCTTCATCCACATTCATTGTTCTATTAGTCTGGTGTGTGGAAGCATCCCAAATTTACAGAGATAAGATTTCGAACTATTATATATTATATATAGGTAATGTTTTAATTTAACAAAATATTTCAGATTTTAGCTAGTTATAACTTAAAAAATTATACTTACCCCAATAAAGAAGCCGATTGAAGAGAATTTAAGGGTTCGTTTGTAATCCAAGTTTTTTAATGATTTCTTCTCTATTAAGGTCTGCGATATCATATCACCTGCACCCATTAGAGTGCCGCTTTGTATGGCCTGTACCAGATAAGGCCTGCGCGTAAGAACTTGTTGATACATTTTAATTAGACCGCGGGCTCTCATAATTGCAACTTGCATGGTAAATTCTACATATGTTCAGTTAGCTAGTTTATAACCATTATTGCGAATATGCACTAAATTGGAAATGGTATGCTATAAGAGAGCAATACTCTCTTCAATTCAATTCAACGAATTGACAGTCCTTGACTTTTTTCTAGCTTACAAGTCCGGAGTTCCTGGGAGGATAAGAAATAGGAATGGGCAAGCATATGCTAGGTAGGTATGTATTTCGCGTGACGCGTTATGTTTGTAACTAAAACAGCACAACACGATTATTTTTCGCCGGAGTCTTCCTCAGGTGACTTTAGCTGTCTTTATGATATATGTCAAACAAAAGTTCATGTTTACAGGAAAATTTATTGAAAACCGCCTGTTTATTTCAGTGGGCCCTTTAATTGCTTGTTGTAAAATATACCTATTGTTTGGATAAGTTCCATATTCTCAGTTCTATTTATAACCGATCAATTAAAAATAATGCTAAATCTGCTAACGAATACGCAAACAAACTACAATCTCAAAATATTGGTAATAAAAATAAACACAAATGAGTGAGACTGAGAGTGTGAATCAGGTCAGGTGAAACCGCGGGGCACTGCTAGTTCCTTATTTTAACTTTAAGTCGCCATAAAAGAACATGAAGCGCCAAGCATATTTTCATTGAACTTAACATGCGTAAGATTACTGTAGTAGTAGTATATGTATTTTAAAAATAAACAAGAGATTTCATTATAAAAAAAAATATTGGTACCTACTATTGGCGCGTGTTATATCATTGGGTGGCAGTTCGAGGAAAATGCCCCGGGTCACTGGTGTAGTGGGCCTGAGTGGAGACTACGTCAATATAGTCTGTCCCGCTTGAACTCTTGCTATCTGTATTTATGTTATAGAATGTGTTTAGTCTGCTGTCATTTATTTATCTATCTATTCATTCTGAGTTCGTCGTCAAATCTTAAAAATCTATAAAACCGTCATAGTTTTTGCAAGTATTTAGTGTTCTGTGCCTACAATAACTATAATAAAATTGAGAAAATAATTGCATTTTACCATGGATAAAAGGAAATTGTCCACTGCAGGAGACAGCCTTTATCAAATTCTTCAAGTTCCTAAGACTGCAACAGCAGATGATGTCAAGAAAAGCTACAGAAAACTAGCTTTAAAATATCACCCAGATAAAAATCCGAACAATCCAGAAGCAGCGGAGAAGTTTAAGGAAGTCAATCGAGCACACACAATATTAAGCGATGCTACGAAGCGAAATATTTATGACAATTACGGCTCCCTTGGCCTCTACATAGCCGAACAATTTGGAGAAGAGAATGTCAACGCCTACTTCGTAGTAACTAGCACTTGGTGCAAAGCGCTGTTTACAGTGTGTGGAATCCTGACTGGATGCTACTGCTGCTGCTGTCTGTGCTGCTGCTGTAACTGCTGCTGTGGCAAGTGTAAGCCGCGCCCGCCAGAGGAGTCTGGCGACTACCACACGTTGGAACGCGACGATTCGGACGGCGTACAACCGGTCACGGTGCAGCCCGGCGGTGAGGCTCAGCCCAAAGGTGATCAGGCACCACCTATCGCTATGCCTGCGCCCCCTCCGCCAGGTGCCTCTGAAAACACAGGCCTCAATACAGGTGGGGTCAATTATGGAATTTCTCATTAACCTAATGTTCCATGGAGGTTGTAATCAACACTAACCTCTACATTCTCATTTTCAATTATATCACAAACAAGGGAGGATGAGCATAGACTCCCATATTTAATGACACATTACTTATTTATCTAAGTAATCTAGTGAGTTTCTATGTACTAGCCAGTATATTAACAGGCAAGTGGTTTTTTTTATTAAGGTATATGTTAGGATATCCATTAAATACAATGCTCTATTACAGCAATGTAAGCAATTCCATGTAATTTTTTTCATTTTAAAATGGCTTTTTAGTGAGAAATATTGTCTTAATCTTCAATAATAAAATTGTCATACCTACTATTAATTAAATAATATTCTCTTCAATAGTCCTTGTATTTACTGCTTTTACAGTTAGTGGTACAACCCAGTGAAAAATAAAAGTCATAATATACTTGGTATGAATATTGTGTAGCTTTTATAGAGGCTAGTCAGATGAATTATGACTTAGTCATTATGAAATTATTTGCTGCAATATGGTTTGGAATTCATATATACTATTTGAGGTAGTAACAATTGGGTTACACAGGAATAGGCACTGACCATACTGTATTAATTACATTATGACAGTTCTAAGTTGTAAGTATCTTCAGTTTTTTTTTTATTATGACAAATCAATGTATATCAATTGTATGCCTAAATTTATTAATGCTGTTTTATAAACTGTAGACTGAACACTGCACCAATATCTTACCAACTGTACAATTTTCGATCACTAGTTAAAAAAAAATATTCTTGAAATAGGCCTTGTGTTTTACCTATGATAAGTTTTATTCATCTGAAGTACTTTTATTAATATTAAGTCTTATATATTTAAGCATTTAATGTGAATAATTCTTTCCCATTAAGCTTAATATATTATGGTTGTATGTGAGCTCTTAACATACTAAAGCCAGAGATATCACATTTTTTGTTAATGCTACACACTTTTACTTGATTTATATATTCCAGTTTACATCATCAAATTATAAGCATGACATTTTAATTGACTTTTACAATGTGGTTGTTTACCTAGTCATCTGATTGTCCCAGCTTTGTACATTATTCTATGTTAGTAGGTACATATTTTTTTCTCGAGCTTTTTGTATGATGTTCGATAACTTGTATGAATATGATAGAATAATATGTTAGGTAGCCAATCTTGGTATAAAATGCAAATATTAGTCATATTTAGAGTTTTGACTCCATCACTGAGTAATAAGTAATAATTTGAAATAGTATTCTATTGTTCCTTATTCAGAATTAAACAAAGGCCCTGTGATTATTATCTTAATAATTCCTGTTACTGTATCTGTTTTGTGAGCCATAAGGTGATAAAATGGTTTATGAGATAAAGATTCACAAATGTAATTTGAACTCACAGTATCAGATAGTAAGATATGAGATACAGACCAATGAAAAGGTTGACATACTTCAAGTTAATCTGATAAAACCAACCAATAGCAATGATGTTAGAGATTATCTTCTCTTATCATAATATAGAGACACCATTGCTAAGCACCCTTGCTCAAGGGCTGTTTTCAGCCTTATATCTGAGGATAGTGAAAAAGATTGACACATTGTTGCCAGTTTTATAAATTTCTGTAGGTACATTGTATTTTATAAGTTGAAAACTTGTCTACTCTAGGTACACATTCCAGTGACTTGTCAACTAGTTTGCGTTTTTCAAGTAATCCCAAATATACAATTAGAGAGAATGTACTACATGCCAATAATGATTTGTCTATGATCAAGACTCCATCTTTGCTTGTTCTTATTTCCGTCTCTGCAGTAAGTAGGTTAGGCATCTTTATGGTAATCTATATATATATAGGAGATCCCATTTTTGAACTGACTCATCACGAAATCTCAGGAACTATAAGGCCGATTGACTTGAAATTTGGTAGAAGTATTCCTTACGCGATGTAGAGGTCAGCTAAGAACGGATTTTATGAAACTCCACCCGCAAGGCGTTAAATAAAAAAAACACGTTTTTCAACCATTGCTTTTTATGGCGCGAAGTACCAATGTTATCTGGGAAAAACAATTGCAAGAGAGTCGTTCTTCACGTGCGTTTTAAATAAGAACTCGATTCAATGTTTGATTTCAATGATAATTTTTTTTTTTAAATCGATTATTTATGCATTTAACTAAGTGTTATTTGTGACCTTTAAAATAATTTAAATTAGTTATTAATAAATTTATTTCAACGCATAAACATAGATGATGCTCAAATATAAAACAATATTAATTGGACACCAAGAATCGTATTTATTGCATATTGTTATGGGATACCATAGACGATAACAAGTAAAACTGGCGCGTACCATAGATTGATTATGGCGCGAAATACAAATGTCATCTGAAAAAAACAATTGCGAGAGAGTCGTTCTTCACTTACGTTTAGTAGAGTCGGGACAAGTCGGGCAATTTTTGTGGTTTTTTTTTTCAGTTCGGAGTAACGATCTTAGATCGAATTCGCAATGAAGAGATTTGTGAACTCACTCCTCACGAAATCTCAGGAACTATGAGGCCGATTGACTTGAAATTTGGTAGGAGTATTCCTTACGCGGTGTAGAGGTCAGCTAAGAACGGATTTTATGAAACATTTTTGGCATGATAGAATGAATTTGACGATAGTCCATCCTTCAACGACAATGCGGGTGATAAATATTTAAAAAAACTTTTGACCTAAAGCTCCTTTTGGTTTGAAACTTAGCAATATCTGTTCATTATTATTTAAAGTTTTTAATGATTTTATGAGTAATCGATTATTTATACATTTAACCGAGTGTTATTTGTGACTTTCATAATAATTTAAATTGTTTCAGCCATAAACATCGATGATGCTCAAATATTAAACAATATTAATAACAATCATGTAACGGAAACCAATATTATTCGAAATTCGCCTCTTTATCAATTAGCTTCGTATAGAATATTTATTGCATGCTAGCTGTGCCTGCAACTTCGTCGGCGTGGACGGCATTTTTATCTTTCGTAATTTTTTTTTATTTTTTCAATAAAAAGTATTCTATGTTACTTCTTATACCTCCAAGAATATGTGTACAATTTTGTATGATGATCGGTTTAGTAGATTTTACGTGAAAGCGTAACAAACAAACTTACATTCACATTTATAATATTATAAGTTAGGATAGTAAGGATTGTTACAAGTAAATTGATAACAAGTAAAACTAGCGCGTACCATAGATTGATTATGACGCGAAATACAAATGTCATCTGGGAAAACAATTGCGAGAGAGTAGTACTTCACTTGCGTTTAATTTGTTGCAAGAATTCGATTGAAATGAAGTCCCTTCCGCTGTCTGTTCGCTTAGATCTTTTAAGCTATTCCGCGGATTTCAATGCGGTTATCAGCGATACATAAAGTGATTAGAGAAGAAGGTTTATATTATATGTTTAATGAATAAAGAAATATTCAAAGATTTGTAGTGTGATGATAGAAACATATTTTTGTGCGCTTAAATCGCAAGCGCTGGATAAACCTTACGAGATAGATCAATTAAATGTACTACGGAGTAGTATATCTTAAAATGATCGATAAAAATTTCCGCGATAATATTTAATTATCTGTAAAGGATAAACCACCATAACCATTTTTATCTTTTACATAGTATTAGTATTAATATTGCACCCGTGCGAAGCCGGGGCGGGCAGCTAGTTACAATATAAAACCTGTGTTAATTGATTGTGTTTGTCGTTCATGTCTGACTATATGGTTTAGAAGTGCTTAAACACAAAAAATTGTTTTCTACTTATGTGACTATTCTGCTTAGTTTGTTGGTCCAGAAGTCCAAAGTAGGGTGATTATTCACATGCTGGTGGACATACAGAGATTTATTTGTATCTTTGACTTTCAATCCTTCATTTTTAGGATTCACTATTAATTATTATTAAGCTTAATTGCTTATAGCTATCTTAATTATTATGACAAATAATTGTCTATGAAAAAGATTGAAGACGGGGAGTGTTTTCTGTTTCAGTATCGTGCATTTCGTAGTCTATATATTTATAAGCATGCATTTGGAATATGGAAGGATATAGAATGTTAATACAGTTATTTATAATTGTCAATTCAAGATAGGCCTTTGGCTTTGATTGGTGTATCCATTCCAAGCACGTGCCCGCAGGATCTACTTCAGATACTACCGCGTTAAACACTAGATAGGACATTTGACGGATCAAAGAAAAAAAATTGAAATCCCATGATTGTGTCTTATCGCATTTTTCTCAAAGCAGATTCGCTCTGCCTTTCTATACCATGACGATTCTTGAGACTGGGAGTTACGGCGATGAGCCCAGAGAGGAATGATTTATTTGAGGATAATTGTATAAATTGACAAAAAATGTCTCGGTTTATTTAGACACTAGGTACTACTGAGTAAAATGTCCATGGTTATAGAAATTCGGGTTCATTCTTTATGTATATACATTTCTGAGATTCGACTTGAGGCTACGTAATGGGACAAGATGAATGAAGACAAGATTTTTCCTATTTATACACATGAACCATTTTCTCGTGCGTACTAAATATTAAGTAAATGTTTAAATAGTAGCTTAGTGAATTATACGATCCTTGGCGCACAGTGATCCCGCGTGTCAACCATTTCTGTAGATGATACCTAATTTGTGTATGCCAAACGTAGCAATGTGTATGCTTAGGCTTATACCGGTTCTCATTATATATGAGAACCGGTATTATAAACCTTCTCATTATTATGCTCCGTTTATCAAACGCTTTTTCAGTACAAGCTACATCACAATATTTAAGATATCTACTGTTAGCATATATGTAGTTCACCAGCTTTTTTTGTGTGTGTGCGACTTCAATCCAAGAAAAATCCCTTAAATTTGGCCAAGCTTATGCTTAGACATAATTGAATTTTTTTATCAAGGGATTAACATAATTATGGATGAAGAGAAAGACTAATTTCTTTTACTTCCATATAAACTATTTGTCATTTTACGTACTGACACTTGTCATAGATAGATGTGTATCCAGTTAGTGAGAATAAATCGTCCGGCTTATTGAATTAGTGCATCGTTAAGCCTACACACAGTCTAGCCAATAGATTCTTGTTCTACGTGAAACTCATACGTCGTCTTTAGCTTGCAATGACTAGTTAATGACCAAATTAAACTTATGAGGTAAAGGATAAGATTTTAGAGATTATTATGATTAACATTTGGATACATAAGACTTGCTACGTGTGTAGAGACGAACGAGAGATTATCCAATGATGTTTTCCACGGTGAAGGCCTAAAAGCAGCAACTCTTATGCTTATCTTATATATCTAGGGAGAAATTGACGGCATATGTTTTTTATCATTATTAGTATTACCGTTCAGTCGGAGCCAATAGTACCTATAGTAAGTGGCGCTGAATTTAGCAACAGACCGCATGAATTGGATGATTTAGGAACATGTATTGCGTTTTAACAGTACCTACGTTTTTAAGTACCTAAAAATTAATTGCAGGAGTAGAAAATATTTTTGGTCACGGCCCGTGCCGTTAACTCCTTAGGGATTGTAAGTAACGATACGTTTTCGGTAATAGGGAAATATGCATGAACTTTTTATTTTTTGTTTCGTTTTGTTTACAAATTCATATCTTTTTAAAAAAAATCGTACCCACCTTTAACTAAAATATGAATTAGCTTAAATTTTGGCAAAATGTGTTTTTTTGTGTTGTAGTAGTGACCGTTGTGACGTGACGTCACGAACAAGATCGGCAATACTTCCGTCGTCGTTTCGAATTATCCGAATTTCGAAGATCCTATTTAAAGCTCACATCATTGTTATTTAAATCTATATTTTTCTAATGTATAATCACGTAACGTAGGTTTTAAATGCCACGTCACAAATTGTTTCTGATGGATGTAAATGATTTGATATCAAGATTTTATGTTGTGGACTTTCAAGTATTAAATAGTAGTCCGTCGTAAGACCATAATAACAACAACGGTTGCAACTTCGTTACAATGTAAGAAATTTGTAAAATTTAATTCAACAGCGTCACTTGGGTGTTACGCCAAATTAGACTTTATTTTAATGCATTAGACATTAGACGGAAACTTGTAGTAAATAAAGTTATTAACTGTTCGCAAGCCAAAAGCATCTCTATTCCATCTTTATTTATTATTATGTATGTGTTATTTGAAACAAAAACTAAATTTCGTCATTGTGCATAACCATGACAATTCGTATGATTACACAAAAATACTTCTCAGGGTTGGTAATTGAATAATTTTAATTTATAGGTGTACATCATAGTTTCGTACGTCATTTCAGTAAATGAATTATATTGTGCATAGATTAACTAGCTAGGTTACCTATGGGCTGTTATTTATTACGGGCATAAATGTTACGTGTATATAAATAGTATAATTTATGACGCGGTTCGATTATGTTACATCAACAGTCTTAAAATAATGCAGATAGATGTCTCTCAAGACTACCTACTGGAAGTAAAATTCTAAATTGTGTTTTTGTGCTTGTCTGCGGGGTTTATGGGCAAGTGAATAAGGACTCTAGCCTATATCTTACTAAGCATAACGGCAGAACAATTATTGTATTAAAATGTACAACACCACAATTTTATGTATATTTAAGTCCATGATTAAAGCCCATTGTATTCGTTGAGCCAACATGTTAGGTGTTTAGACGGTATTACTTTGCGTACTTAGCCCTTTATTAGCAACAATGGCCACACACACAAACCAAAGGATCTTGACGCGCTCTGCCTTGGCTTAGGCGTTTTCCACTTACTCAGTGCCGTATAAATAAATTGACTATAACATTCCACCCTCATCGTCATTCATCGACCACTGCAGAATAATCAATACGTCAAAATTATCTATAGTAGTGGTGTTTGGGGCTCGTTGACCGGCTAAGTAGCAAAAGTTCCCGGAACTTACGCTACGAGAGACAATACAAAAAAAAGTCACTCTTTGGGCCAAACAAGCTGACGCAACGGTTACAGTGGGCACTTAATAATTACCATTAGGCTAAGGGTGGCGCCCGTCGAGGGTCGACCTACCTGCTTTGTCCAGTATGTACCTAATATATTACGTTGCTAAAAGTTTTAAGTGTTGTATTACACGTATTAATTACATTATTGAATAATTACACTGTTAAACTTGTATACTATTTATTCATATTTAGTTCGATTCAGTGAAGGTGTGTTAACAAAAAATATTATGAAATTCAATTACGCAGTAAGTGTTGATGCAGCTTGACTATTTATACTCCGTCGACTCACTGGGCCATACATTTATTAGTGTGCTTTATAGTTAAGTTGCTATCAGGATAAAATGTTATCTCGCTAAGGTACATGTTGGTCTGAATTATGACAAAGGGCCCTTGTTAGTCTGTTAATCAACCCCATACATTGCCCAGTAAGTACATTTTAGAATTTAAAGTGTCTTATTTCAAATTACCCAAAACGAGACAACAAGATTTTACATTAACAATTTCGCAACCCTTATTATTCTAGGCTTTGACTGTTATCACTGGCATGACAATCTAGACCTAATGACTAATACTTCCCATATCTTGATAGTTCTCTTTTTTATTACGGTAATATGTAATTAGCTCTCATTTATTTAATTTATGTCAAATTGCCTTGTGTATAATAAGAATCAACATTTTGTAATGAACTGTGTACGAGACGAGCGCACAGTTTAACGCAATTCGAGATTTATCATTGGCCTATGTGAGCCGGCGCTATACCTATTGTGTGTTATATTGTTATGGTACTAGTCAACGAGTATTTGTAACGAGTGTCAAGTATTAAATGATGTTAAAATGTAATTACACTTATCTTTCAATTTAATAAATATCTGCATAAGAAAATATCTATTATTGAAATCCGTGGACCTGTACATTTTCTGCCGCGCGGTCATTGTCATTATGCCAACTGATAATTTTTTTTTATTTCCAGGAAGCAGTATTCCAAAATACACATGAAGTATCACAACTAGTCTATAATACTATGATATAAGAGCAACTTGTTGGGACACTGTCTTATAACCACCCATGTGAAAATTGATACAGATGTAAGCCTAAATAATGTTAGTAATGTTCGACGCTTAATGTAGGTATTTTGTACATTTATTTTTGTCTATTTATAATTTTCACCTTAATATATTTTAAATTTTGCATTTGATTTTTATTGGCCAATTATTGTTGGAAGTAGGTGTTACGACTGATATTGTGTAGTATTACTTTTTCCAGTGTGCTCTGTAGCGATACACAAATATTTAATTACACACAGTGTATGTAGCAAGGAGAGTTTTTTTTATTCCAAGGTCCACTAAAAATCCCCGTCATCGTGTCAAAAATTTTATCACAAAAACATAATTAAAAAAAATTATATATATGTGTTTACGGACATTGGAAATTGGAACAGTGGGAGTACTCAAAACCGTTAGACGTAGGAAGTACATATATAAAACCTATCGTAAAAAAAAATAATGTGAAATAGTTTTGAAACTCCATGATGATCGCTTTAAGGTACCGTCTACGTGGACTGATGATATATTTTTGAATGACGAAAGAACAATCGTCATTAATTGCTTGTAACGAAACTCAGATGTTATTCAACGTATATGACTTGAGAGAGGTAGGGCATAACGGGTTACCCGTTAGAATTTGGAGCTGCCTGACTGGACAGGACCTCCATCTTATAGAAGTCCGTAGCCAAATAACACAATTTATTGTGTCGTGTTCCTACGCGGTAAATAAGGTTTCCAGTAATGAGCTCTTGGGGAGGAAGGAGGATGTGTTATCAGCAGAGGGATTAGTCCCATTATGCTGCCAACACAGTATAACTCTCCGAACACAGAGTGGCAACTCGCAAGTGATACATCGGTATTGTAAGCGTAAGTAGACTGCGGTAACCGTTATCGGGTGGGCCGTATGTTTGCTTGCCACAAAAAAATATATACATATATAATAGTTTGGTGAGGCGTGGGAATATATTATTATATAATTTGGTGAACAGCGTGCAACGGGAAGTTATTACACGTAGGAAGTCCTCACGTCTTCCCACAAGGGTCCTCGACGTGGTAGGCAGAGGTAGTACCTACACACCCACTTTCCGCCAGAAAAATATTTTAGGTGCCAACGTGACAGATGGCGAGTCCATGGCTGTTACACAAGCACGACTATACACGGGTATCCTCTCGATGTTTTCCTTCCCCGTAAAGCTCGTGGTGTGACTAATCACTGTAATTAAGCTTAGAAAAACTCCATGGTGCAGTCAGGATTCGCATTTACGATCTTTGTGTCGCAGGCAACAACTCGAACCACTCGGCCACAACGAAGGAAGTCATTATATAATTACAGTACATTGCTGAATAGAAAGAAGTCTACAACGAGGCAGATAATATAATTTATTGGTCAGAGCACCGTTAGTTACCACCATACTATGTGATCTTTAAATGGAAATATATCGTTGTATAGTTACCATAACACAAGCTATGCTTAAATTGGGACTATGTCAATTTGTGTGGAAGTGTCCCATGCTAGCTATTATTATTATTATTATAATGGACACCTTCTAACTAAATACAATATTTTTAGTAACTTTAAAATAGTCCTTTACAGAATAGTAGCTTTTTAATTGAGGCATTTTTTTAAGTTCATTTTAAATGCAATGGTTGCACTCTGATTTTCATAGGCATTTCATTGGAAATTGTTATCATAATAACACTGCAAGTTTTCGCATATAGAGCAGTTCCTGCGATCCATTGTGTGGGTATTTGCCTTAAAACATAAAAATTTTCTGAAACTACTTCCCAGATATATGACGAAGCTAATGTCAAGATATAAAATGTTCAAACAGCGGCCTACATGTATGAGTCAAACTTCATACACGACAACATTGCTTTCATGGACTTTGTGCAATTAATGCTCTATACACAATGATTTAATAAATTATTGTCTATACATATATGTATATCGAATTACCCCATAGTACAAATCCGTATCGTAAAATAGGACTAATAATACAAGATCCGGCTGCAAATTAGTGCACTCATCGAGTTTTTGCTAAAAACCAAATTTTTATGTTTATTTATGATCGCTTGAGAGGAAATTTTACGAAAATTTCGGGAGCATAACTTAACAGGCAGAAACGAGTAGCTGTATCGAGAATGTGCATATTTATCAAATATTGCCGTCTTCAAAGCAATTGTAATGTAGAAATATAAACACTGGTACGAGTACATCAATAAAATTGTTTCATTTCCTACGTAATGTAACGTCACCCTTTTCAAAACAACACCTATTCAAAGCCATTGCATAGAACTGGCTTTACACATTACTCCTCAATAATGTCTACAGTTAGCACACATATAAGGATATATGTTTATTTGCTTTCCTTATTAACATGTGATACGAATAATTCAATTACAAATTTGTGCAAGTATTTCACGCCCGGGCCAAGTTTAAACGTCTCCGATTTGGTTGGCAAATGGATGTCGATATACATACAACCCAAAATTATTGACTGTATCATATTGAACGTAAAAACGCTATCGGAATCGGTAAGTATTACCTACTGCCTCTTACTAATTTCCATTATCGTCATCATAGATTAAATAACTGGGGGCTCTTGTCTTGTCTTTGATGCAAATCCTCAGTTCATCTTTTTATTTGCTTCTGTCCGGTGCACTCTTTTCGATATAAGTCATGAAAGACTTTCAATTAGGTACCTCTCTGTAAATAGTTAATCGTCAAAAACTTATTTCATCATATTATATATAATATAGTAGGTAGGTATGTAGGTTTGCAAAAAATATTTACTTATAAATAAATGATGACTGCACCTTAAAAAATATTTAACAAATTTAAGTTGCACTCTGGTTCGAAGTTCGGTTCGGCCAACGAGGTAAAGGGATCCTTTAAAACTGTCATTGAGTATGTAATACATGTCATCTCCACCCGCCACTCGCCACCTGCACTCTGTTTCCTGTACTATTTATCCTCATAACAATAATCAAATCAAAACCCGTCATAATATGTAGGTACCTCGAGTTCTCGATCCATAGTGTGTATTTTATGTGCATTTCCTTGAAATGAAATGTAGTAATTTATTCGCCAGAACACGAATTGTTACATAATGTCATGTTTAAGTAGTGCATAGTGTTTGATTGAATCGCGCGTTCGGCCACATAATATCGGCATGCGATATTTTTATACATCCTCCTAACTAACTCCGACTACAATGCAATATTAATATATCAACTAAATACTATATTTTTGGTAGATGTAGAAAAAATCAAAAGTTTCTTTTATTTATCAATTAACCTTTATTATTTAAATTTAGAACCTATACGTATCGATTCGCGAGAGAATTTTTGATTTCACATCCAATCCCTTGTAGAAAGTAATATTTTGATACGATGGTGAGGAGAGGTGGGCAATATTTTGCATAACAACGGTTTTTTTTAAACAAGGATATGTGTAGGGATATGTATAGGGGATTTAATCGCTTTTGGTCGCGCAGGAACGAAGTCAGTACAAAATAAAGTTCCAGAACCTATCTTATGTAGATTGGACGCAAGTGCACGTTCGTGTGGAAACTCCTTGGATTGTACATTTCCTTCTGGGGAACGGATCGGAATCTGGATTACTGGAAAATATTATAGTTACTGATTATTATAGTAAAGGTAAGTCATAATTGTCTGTTTCTTAGAGAATTAAGTAATAAGGGATATGGTGGCGGGGTGGTATGAGTAGTCGCCTGCTACGCAAACATTGCATGTTTGAATCCATACTGTCCCTACCGACAAGTTTTTTTTCTGAACTTAATTACGGTAACGTTAAATCACTGTAGTATAATTACTTACTGTAAACAATTATGGAAACCTACGTACGTTTTAAAATAATTCAAAAGTATGAATTTTGGTATAGTCCTGCTTCGGAATCGGCGATGGACACACAACCTGTCAAGTTATCACAAAATATATCTATTATTATTATTATATCTCCGGCAAAAAGAAGGAGTTGACCCCTAGGGACCCTTGTGGAAAAGTATGAAGATATTATGGGTAGTTCTGTGTGTACACGAAGCGACAGTCAACTTCGTTTACAGGATTATTAAATCCAGCTAAAAGTGTGCTCGGAGGACATTCGACAATTTAGTAATAGAATCGAGTTGTTCAATGTCACAACATCGAATAATAAAAAAAGTTCATGGTATCTTACCCAAAACAAATAGGCAAAGCTTATCCTGTACATAAGTAAATTTCTATAACTATGTAGGTAACTTAATAAGTTTTGTTTTAGGTAAGATACTTATATAAGATAAGAAAGGAAGCTTTTTAAGCTATAGATAGGGCCATCCACGAAGACGCGCCCCACTATTCTTCCCTATAGTTTCTAAGGTAAGTGTGAATTCTTTCACAATTTTTTTAGTATTATCGGTACACACTGACTACCTTTGAGTGCACACGCTCACTACAATTAATAGTAAGCCCACCAATTTGTATGTAGGGAGTGTCATACTCCCTACATACAAATTGGTGGGGCGTGTCTTCGTGGATGGCACTATATATATCATCACTGAGCAGCCTGGATACCTACTTTTATAAGGGGACCTGAGGGAACCGGCCTGAAGGGCCACTTTACATATTCTTAATTTAAAACGGACGGTCATCCTCTATGCAATTGGCAGCAGAGATCTCCAAATGAACGCAACGAAGCCCGCACCTTATTAGGTCCGATCTCCGTACTGAGCTCAGCTGGAAATCGAAATGAAATAAAAAAGTATATTTTATTTTATATACAACAAGAGTGGCAAACAAGCATACGGCCCACCCGATGGACAAAGGTTACCGCAGCCTATTTACGCTTACAGTACCGAAGTGTCACTTGCGTGTTGACACTCTGTGTTCGGAGAGTTATACTGTGTTGGCAGCATAATGGGACTAATCCCTCTGCTGCCAACACAATATAACAGTTCTCCCCCCTCCCCAAGGAGCTCATTACTGGAAACCTTATTCACCGCGTAGGAACACAACACAAATAATTGTGTTCTTTGGCTACGGACTTCTATATATGTGGCAGGTGCGTACAAAGTGCGGCACAGGAGCGCTGACCAGTGGCGGTTGGTGGGGCGGCGCGGCAAGCAGGTGCTCATGATGCGCGACTGTGCGACACGCGCCGCAGTGCTGTTCGTGCGCGCGCCATACTGGCCGCGCTCCGACGACGTGTACGACCTGCTTAAGGCTTTCGGCATCACCAACGTCGACGACGGACGATTGCTTTGTAAAGAGCACGTCAACAAATTTCTGTAAAGTAGTCACACGCCCGCAGTCCACCCCTAGGTTGCTGGGTCAGCCTGCTCTTCGGCTTAGAGTCTAAGCCGAAGTGGGTGGTAAAGAGGTGCTCTTAGCTTATGATTTAAAACCTTTCGTCATGCCATTGTTCGCTCATGTAGCAAGTCACCCTGGAATACGGTCCATACGCATACGCAAATAAAAACATTGTACATGTATTGGATAACTTTATTAAAAATAAAGAATGCAACTTCATTAAAATAGCAGATATGTACATAGAAACTTATGTAACGTTTGGAATATGTATTGTAAATGTTTCTTTATTTCACATATGACAAATTGGTGTCCGTTAAACATGTAAATATAGCATGAACCGACAGTTACTTTACATTGCGCCGTGGTGGCCGAGTGGTTCGAGCAGTTGCCTGCGACGCAAAGGTCGCAAGTTCGATTCCCGACTGTACCAATGAGTTCTTCTAAACTTAAGTACAGTGATAAGTCACACCACGAGCCTTACGGTGAAGGAAAACATCGAGAGGAAACCTGCATACGTCTGAGAAGGAATTCAAAGGCGTATGTATAGTCGTGCTTGAGTAACGGCGATGGACTCGCCATCTGTCACGTTGGCACCTAATATACCTCTGGCGGAAAGTGGATGTGTGTGGGTATTACCTATACACCTCTGCCTACCCCTTCGGGGACCCTTGTGGGAAGGCGTGAGGATATAATAAAAATAATAACTTTACATTGCCAATATAATAATAATAATAAATACTTAGGACAATTCCACACAAATTGACCTAGTCCTAAATTAAGCAAAGCTTGTGTTATAGTAACTAGTCAACGATATATTTACATATATAGATAGATGTTTACTTAAATACATTGGACATCCAAGACTAAGGTACAAATATTCGTGTTCATCACACAAATATCTGACCTCAGCGGGATTCGAACCCGCGACCTCAAGTTTCTGCAGTCAGAACTCTAATCCATCAGGACCAGACGGCCGG
The DNA here is from genome assembly GCA_016069955.1 of Drepana arcuata. Lineage (NCBI taxonomy): Eukaryota > Metazoa > Arthropoda > Insecta > Lepidoptera > Drepanidae > Drepana > Drepana arcuata. The sequence continues at coordinate 1,943 of JACCPG010004288.1, read as the reverse complement.
CCGTCTGAAAGCTTTTATTAAAATTGACAAACTTTGGTAAATAATCAACTTAATTCAGTATCGTACACCTATCCTCATACCTTTAAAACGAGCAATTTGCATATATATTTATATATAATCTGAATCTCGAAACGGCTCCAACGATTTTCAATGAAATTTGCTAGGGGGGAGATTTCGGGGGCGATAAATCGATCTGGCTAGGTTTCATTTTAAAAAAAAGTAGTTATATCCGTGTTTTTAGGCAATGAAAATCTCCTAATTTCCAACAATAAAGCGTTGCTAAGCAACAAACTTTAAGCCTGGTTTGACGTTATCGTAGACGTATTATATATAAAATCAATTGTTTACATACATGACAAAATGCCTAAAAGAAGAAAAAATTCCACGCAGCCGCGACTCGTTTCAAGAATATCTTGAAGAAAATAGTGATCGACAAGCAAGACTCATTTCAAGAAAACCATGAAAATAATCAGCTTTCCGCTCGTCCCACACGTAGTGCTAAAGTAAGAGTCTTGCAAAACATTATTCGAGCAGAAAGATCTTGTAATTTAGATGTTTACGAGAGGTTGCCTATGGCCGCTGAAGACGAACAGCGGGAACGACGACTACAAGATTTGCGGCAGCGTGCGGCACAACGTGTAGCTACTGAAAATAACGAACAGCGAGAGCAACGTCTGTAAGATTTCCGGCAGCGTGCAGCACAACGTGTAGCTACTGAACATTACGAACAACGGGAACGACGTCTATCAGATTTGCGGCAGCGAGCAGCACAACGTGTAGCTACTGAACATTACGAACAACGGGAACGACGTCTACAAGATTTGCGGCAGCGAGCAGCACAACGTGTAGCTACTGAACATTACAAACAACGGGAACGACGTCTACAAGATTTGCGGCAGCGAGCAGCACAACGTGTAGCTACTGAACATTACGAACAACAGAAGAGATTTCTACAAGATTTGCAGCAGCGAGCAGCACAACGTGTAGCTACTGAACATTACGAACAACGGGAACGACGTCTACCAGATTTGCGGCAGCGAGCAGCACAACGTGTAGCTACTGAAAATGATGAACAGCGGGAACGACGTCTACAAGATTTGCGGCAGCGTGCGGCACAACGTGTAGCTACTGAAAATTACGAACAACAGGAGCGATGTCTACAAGGTTTGCGGCAGCGTGCAGCACAACGTGTAGCTCTTGAAAATTACGAACATCGAGAGCAACGTCTGTATGATTTCCGGCAGCGTGCAGCACAACGTGTAGCTACTGAACATTACGAACAACGGGAACGACGTCTACCAGATTTGCGGCAGCGAGCAGCACAACGTGTAGCTACTGAACATTACGAACAACGGGGTCGACGTCTACAAGATTTGCGGCAGCGAGCAGCACAACGTGTAGCTACTGAAAATGACGAACAACAGGAGCGATGTCGCGCCCCACTATTCTTCCCTATAGTTTCTAGGGTAAGTGTGAATGCTTTCACAATTTTTTTAGTATTATCGGTACACACTTACTGTGCACACCTTTGAGTGCACACGCCCACTACAATTAATAGTAGGCCCACCAATTTGTATGTAGGGAGTGTCATACTCCCTACATACAAATTGGTGGGGCGTGTCTTCGTGGATGGCACTATATGTATCATCACTGAGCAGCCTGGATACCTACTTTTAAAAGGGGGCCTGAGGGAACCGGCCTGAAGGGCCACTTTACATATTCTTAATTTAAAACGGACGGTCATCCTCTATGCAATTGGCAGCAGAGATCTCCAAATGAACGCAACGTAGCCCGCACCTTATTAGGTCCGATCTCCGTACTGAGCTCAGCTGGAAATCGAAATGAAATAAAAAAGTATATTTTATTTTATATACAACAAGAGTGGCAAACAAGCATACGGCCCACCCGATGGACAAAGGTTACCGCAGCCTATTTACGCTTAC
>JACCPG010004283.1:0-12324 GCA_016069955.1 Drepana arcuata | reverse complement strand
AAAATGATATAGAAATTAGAACGTAACATTAAGTTGTAGACTCGCAACTAAAATATTAATTATAAAAGGAACAAAAATAAATGGGGAACGTGTTGTTCGTTCGTCGTGTAACAACGTGTCACGATGTTTAGTTAACGTCGTAGAATTTGAGAATGGCACGCCCGTTGATCTCGGAGTTGCACAGCTTCCTGACCACCTCCTGAGCTTGGTCGGCCGGGAACACTGAATGCGGCGGCGGTTTGATCTGGTTACAAACACATGAATTATATACCTGCGCACATACCATTGCGCTTTTAGCCATCGACGGGGAATTCATCTCCAACCTTGGAACCGTAAAGGTCCTACATGGCGCGTTTTCAATATAGTTTTCTTTACTCGAGCGCCCACAAGTTTTGATGTAAAAGTAGGCTTTTGAAAATAAATGTATGGTAAAAATATTCGATGGAATCCGCAATAATCGCAAACCATACATACATATAATCACGACGAGACCCTAACGGGGTAGGCAGAGAGTATAGAGTACCTTTATACTTAACTAACTACTATTACTAGCTGTACCTTTATAAATCGCAAAACGACTGGTGTAAATGAGTGTGAGACTAAACATGAAGGGAGACATATTGATTTGGACATATTTAAATGATGAGTGAAGAAAGATTGATGCAACAGATATTTAATGCGAAAGTATTTATGAAAGGCAGAGAAAGACCTCGATCCTACCGAGTGCTCGAATATCCTCGAGTGTTCGAATCGATCGAACACTCAAGGATGGGAACGTCAAGAGTACTCGAAACCGGCGAGTATGTATGAAGAGACTGATGAATATGGATTAATGTTGAAAATACCAGGACAGGATAGAAGAATCTTATCTAATCTATCCTATAATAATATAATATATAATATAATATAAAATTTTATCAAATTTAAAACTAGACATCTACAACTAGACATACATTTCCATAGTTAAGAAGTTTTCTACACATACCTAAAGTACCAGGGTACAGGGTACAGGGTACAGGGTACACAGTGCAAATGTCCTCATTTAAATTACAATCATATCAATACCAGCGACATAAATTGCGATGGCCGCACCAGTTCTCAAAATATGATAATATGTTCAGAAAATAAGTTTATAAATGATGTAGGAGGGCGACCTCGATTGTGCGAACACAATAACAAGTACCTATAGGCACCGGCGTCTGGCGACACTATATGTATTTATACTTCAGATAAGTTATTTACCACCAGCGTAATCACACTCTCACACATCGCAGTAAATGAAAACATCGAGAGGGAGCCTGCATACGTTTCCAAAGACGTATATATAGTAGAGCTTGAATAGCGGCGATGGACTCGCCATCTCTCTCGTCGACACCTAAATACACCTCTGCATACCCCTTCGGGGACCCTTGTCGGAGGACGTGAAGACATATAATTAGCTTATATTCATTAGAAAATCACGTAAAGTAAGATAATTTCAACATTATTATGCATAGTGGTCGGCGAGCCAAATGCTATACAGGTACTTGTTTTAAACAAACATACAGATCTCCTGCAGTTCCTTATGTCTGAATGACGCACGTGTTGATATGTAACGATATTCACTCAAGACTTGTTATTGTCTTGTATTGGCCTAACAAACGGCTGGTGTAGCTTTGATTGCATCAATTGAACGTGTGATAAACATGGCTTTAAATTGACTATGGCTATGAATTGACCAGCGTTTGGACCTTGAGAAACGGCGTTGAAATCGCAACCTGTCACGTTGGCACCTGTGCATTCTCTTCGGGACTATTGTTGAAGCGTGAAGAGATATACTGTATAGAGGAAGTAATGCTACTCACATCCCCGTGCGCCACGAGAGCGACGAGATCCTTCAGTTGTTCGATCGATCCGTCGGGAACCGCCGCAATGTTTACTTTCATTTCGTCGGCTTTTTTGGAGAACTTGGGGATCAACTTCTCACCCACGTCTTCGGTCACCAAGACCACTCCGTCCTAGAAACACTTAATAGTCTCAAACCAAGTACATATCCAGCCTGACTCACCCCACGCTCGGTCGAGTGATAAATGCACGCTTTCGCATGACTTGGCGATTTTGATGCTTCATACCAAAGTGATAACTTGAGTAGCTGTAACTATGGTATGTACGGATATATAATACTTTAACGCGGGTGAAACGGCGGGGCATACTACAGTTATGAAAAATAATACGAACAAAATCAATTGCAAACTTTTGATAGAGAAACTTGAGAAGAGGTAATGTATAAAAAATATATACAGTTATTGTAAAACAGATGTAAAACCAGGTGTATTCGACTACCGTGCTATGCTACGTTTAAGAATCAGCTTATGCACCAGAAGTAAACATTTTTTGATAAGCACTTACCGGAGCAAGACATTGCAATGAGCGGTGCAGGGAGCGCGAAGAGGTTCCGAAGTTGAGAACCACGTCCACTGGACCACCGCAAGCGTTGGTGGTGCGCTCAATAAGCTGCTTCTCATACAATACCTCGTTCCACTCCACAAAATTCACCCTGCTCTCAGAAAACACAAAAGTTACTTCCAGAGTGGCAGAGTGGTTTGACGCAAAAAATAAGTTCGAATCCCGCGTGTACAGATTAGTTTCTAGTGAACCTAGATCGAACATTGATTAATCACAACATCGAGAGGTAACCTTATGCAGGTTGTATGAAAAAAAATAGACGCAGTATGTTAAGTTATACGGTTTTGGACTCGCCATCTGTCATGTTGACACCTAATTACATCTTCGAAGATAACAGGGGTTGTTTCTAACACACAGCTAGCTAACCCTTCGTGGACCCCTGTGGAAAGGCGTAAAGATATTGTCGCTGCGGTCGCTTAACGGGACCTGATTGTCTTCACTGGTAGCATAGGTAACATTCTCAACATAGGGAGAAGTGCTGCGAGCTGAACGGCTTTTAAACAAATAGTAGACACACAGATACTATGAATAACTTACCCTTCGCACTCCTCGGCCAACTTGAACCCTTGATCTTTGAGAGTCGCCACCGTGATCTGAATGCGCTCCTTGTACACGCTGTGCCTGAAGAAATGGGTCGCTATGCGGAGCGCCCAGAGAGCAAGCCCACCAGTCCCCACGATCAGAATCTTAGCAATGTCTTGCTGGTCGGGCCCATCCAACACTCTAGATACGCATTCCCCGAGCATGAACACGGTGTTCATGGCAATCAGAGCCCCAGTGGGCAGCATGGCGGCCACGCTCAGAGGCATCTCATCCGGCACCGGCACCAGGCACTTGAAATCCGGCACCACTATGAACTCGGCATAGCCGTGCGGTACTCCTTCGTAAGGGTACAACACAATCCTCGACCCTTCCTCAATTCCGTACATTCTTTCAGCTGAAGTCCCGATTGCGTCGACTATCCCAGCGACCTCGTACCCGGGGAACAGTGCCCCGTCACGGAGGCCTACATAAGCTGAGGCGGTTTGCACGCCGGGGTTCTCCATTTCATTAGATAACGAACCGATCGATGATACAGACGACGTACTGCACACGGATGAAGAGCGATTCCTGTTTGTTCTATAGCAAGCGCCAGCGTAGGCCACGCGAATCCTCGCGCCATAGATGGGAACATCAGGTACTGGCACTTCGAAGCTAAACACGCAATCCCTTGTCGTCCCAGGAGACTCTATAGACACCTGTCTGCACAACTTACTCATGTTGACCGCCTGAGGGCAAAGAAATTGTTCCAGTAAATCGAGCGTTGCGTAGGTAACTCGCATGCCTTAATATAGGTATCATGCTGACAACATTGAAAGCGCTCGCAACGGCCATCTTTAATAGGCATTAGGCAGTTCACAATTATTTATCTTAAAATGTTCGCAGAGCATCAAACGTTTTTTTTTTTATTTACCACATGGGTGACAAACAAGCATGCGGTCCGCCTGATAGTAAGCGGTATTTTAAAATACAGAGTAACACACCGATACACTAGTATCTCAGTAGGATACGGGCGTCTATTGTATTTTGTATCACAACGAGTGAATTATACATCGAAATAGATCTTCACTGGGAATATTATAGGTAGATATAGTCAATAAAATAAATAATAATATAATATAATAATATATCCTCACGCCTTCCCACAAGGGTCCCCGAAGGGGTAGGCAGAGGTGTATAGGTAGTACCCACACACCCACTTTCCGCCAGAGGTACATTAGGTGCCAACGTGACAGATGGCGAGTCCATCGCCGTTACTCAAGCACGACCATACATACGCCTTTGAATTTCTTCTCAGACGTATGCAGGTTTCCTCTCGATGTTTTCCTTCACCGTAAAGCTCGTGGTGTGACTAATCACTGTACTTAAGTTCAGAAAAACTCATTCGTACAGTCGGGATTCGAACTTGCGACCTTTGCGTCGCAGGCAACTGCACGAAACACTCGGCCACCACGGCTCTTAAATTTAAATAAAATAAGTATAAATATTATCTCCTTTATTCCGTCTAAAATCATATTTTCGTGATACATGTATACATAGATATATTAATTTGTTTAAATTACAATGTTAGGCCGTACTCCCATACGATCATCCACGATCCATCCACCATCAGCACAGAAGAAACTACTATCATTGTATCAGACGACCTGTCATTCCATTGGACACCGGTTCTTGTCTTTCATCTTCTCTTCTTAGATCATACTACTTTCACTTCGATATAACCAGTACGTGTTACAGAGTTGTCGGAACTGCTAATAAGACTAGACGGAATTAACGAAAAATTGCTATGAATATTTTGTAGAGGTGTTTGTACAAAAGTGCACAGCGCACGCTAAGGAGGCTGCAAGGAGCTGCATACATTGCGGTAATAATAAAATACTTCAATAGCACGATATTTATCAATTATTTTTACCCACATAGCGTATGACATCAATGTGACGCAACGACAGTCCATTTAAGTCAGGCTGTATCATCTTACTGCAATTTTCCGATTCGTTCCTGTTTTGTCAAAAAAATACAAAAAATGTAATAAATTGTTTAACACCACGATCCTAACGGCAAAGGAAAACAACGCGAGGAAACCTGCATACGTTAGAGAAGATATTCAAAAGGCGTTTGTATATTCGAGCCTGACCGTAACGTCTGGTTCGGGTAGATGCATCTCTGGCGAAACGATAGTGTTATTAAATCTCTTCTCTGATGATATGTTAGTATGTATTTCTGTTGTGACTATGACAGGTGTGGAGCTGCACAAATAAATTCGCAACGTCGTTCATTCATCCCCTTACATTGGGGGTCTCAATTGTATGTAGAGTTGTAGTGTAGTAGCGAGGACTATCAAAGAGAGCAAGCTTCAGTAGCAGACATGTAGGTAGGTAACCAAGGGCCGTGGTGCGAAAACTGGGCCCTTATTTAACTGTTTAAGTTGCAAATCAATTTATAAAAAAGCGAGCTATGCCCCGCGGTTTCGCCGGGTTGACTTCGGTTGCTATCAGCCTTCGTCGATGAACAGGCTGTCTAAGTTTTTTTTTAGTAGTGTCTAGTATTTTTATTAGTAGTACCTGGGGTAACGCAAGCGGTTAGATAATTATTACTTTATAATAAGGGTCCGCAGACCCTTGAGCCTTCGTGCACGCCACAGTCTAGACATTCAGTAGCCCCTCCTCATCAATCATCTAAGTGTATATAGGGTGACTACATACTCTTAAATGATCCTAAACATTATAAGTATATAATAAATAATTGGTAATGGTGACCAATACAAGGCAGGTACCACCTGGCCGGTACCCACATGGAGCGGTGTGGTCCGTATGCATCTCCGAGCTGGCTGTGTGGGTAGCAGTGCCATGCCAGCAACATTTTTGGCACACAATTCGAGTTTGTCGGCAACGAGAAAAGTACTGTGTTTACCTTGGCGATTGGCTTCTGCAGTGATTGAGCTCTAAACGTTATTATCGCAACTGTATTGATACAGATCTCTTACGGCTCAGATAGTAAGTAAAAATTCCCACGTTCATTATTCAAGAATGCTTTCACACCCTTCAATAATGATAACACAGTTAGGTTAGTCTTACTAACGTAATGACAAATATAAAACTTATGGACAGTGTGATAAAATATGGGATTTACGTAATATAATGGCGCTTAGTCACTTCGGCTCGGGTGTCATTAACATTTTCTGAAAGCTGACTCGGCAAGACGTCGAATCCGCACCGTGTTTTAGGGGGGAGAGCAGTGGGCGGAGGGGGGTGTACGTAATCACAGACAGACAATGTCAAGTTATGACACAAATCAGTGCCAAATTGTTGACAGTAATTTAAAACTATCGATGAGCACATTAAATGCATAACTATCAAAATATTTGTACCTACTGATAAGGTATTATCTTAATGTTTACAATTCTGAGCATAAAAACAATGTATGTATTTAAAATCCAGTAGCCTAATCTCTGAATTATCTCTATGCAGACATAGTCTAAGACTTTGTTGCTGAATGTCTTCGAAATGGTCACGATGATTGGAGATTGTTAGATCACTACTCCCCTAAATGCTGTCCCAGACTTCTCTCTTCTCTCTGTCCTGTCTCTTTTTAATTGAATCCAAAAATAAGGAAAATATTTTATTCTGTACTTAATCTACTATGTTCTCGAAAGTGCTCAAAACCGGCGAGCGTGTATGGGGACGAAACGAAGGAGGTATGTAAGACTAGAGAGATGTGGCACTCTATCTACTCTCTCAACCTACCCCGTTAGGGACTCGGCGTGATTATATGTATGAATATATTGTCTTTTGTACGTTTGTTACGAGATTAGGTACTCCGCTAATTATGTATTGATTTAGCAGTGATTTACATTTTATGGAAACTGATTAAGCGTTGTATTGCATCGGATTTATAAGCTCCGCTACAATATAATTTAAATCCGTTCCACGCGAGTAACAAACTTACAACCAAACATTCAGCACATAGCTTAGAGTAGAGCGCCAGGTTTCTAGTACTGGCACTTTGCCTACCTCGTGACGTGACGAAGTGACTGGGGGCGATATGCATTTTTTATTGCTTAAGCTTTTACTTAAGCAGCAAAGGAGCAAATTTCGTAGGTATGAAGAAAAACAGGTCTGTAAGTTTAAAGAGTACGCACTACACCATCTACCTACCCCGTGAGAGAGTCGGCGTGTGTATGACACTTACAACGCAGCCTTTAATACAAACAGACCATGTAGACGGCACACAAGATTCATGATGGTACGACAACAATGTCAATATGTGGCGATGCGCGAGCGCCAGATGTCCTCATAACCCTGATCCGACCTTACGGTTGTGACAACCCTATAACAAAACACGCGTCTTATTCTTTTATATGTATTTAAATTAATTCTTTTCATTCTTTAATAGAACAACTATGTGCGTAACGTGCAAGTACATATTTTAGGTCCTTACCTATGTGACCCACTTTCCGCCAGAGGTATATTAGGTGCCAACGTGACAGAGCTCGTTACTCAAGCACGACTATACATACGCCTTGATTGAATGAATGATACGAATTTCTTCTCAGACGTATGCAGGCTTCCTCTCGATGTTTACCTTCACCGGAAAGCTCATGGTGTGAATAATCACTGTACTTGAGTTCAGAAAAACTCATTGGTACAGTCGGGATTCGAACTTGCGACCTTTGCGTCGCAGGTAACTGCTCGAACCACTCGGCCACCACGGCATTATTTAATATTAAAATATATTTGCCTAATGTAATTTAATAAAAAAAAAAAGTACCCCCTTCACGCGATTCCAACTCGCGCTTGTTCGCTTTTTGAAAAAGCCAAAATTAAGCTGGTCGTGGTCCTGCCCCGTAAAATCGTCGTGAAAATTACTGTAGTTCAGAAAAATCGCTGGTACAGGGAATGGAACCTGCAGTATTGACTTAGCAATTAAACGACTCTGGCAAAGTAGCAATGCCAGCAGTTTCTCTGTTAGATTTAGCTATCCATGTATGTACTTTATTTTCAAACTAAGAATACTATGATACCAACTAGCATCATCTTAACCTCATGTATATTTTTAAACTAGAAGTCTCTCAACAAAAGGAGTGCCTATCTTCTGGAGTTGAATAGCTCAAGTTGACCTATAATGTACCTAGACATCTTAATGGCATATGCAAGGGTGATAACATGTTTTTCATGCACATACACATATAGGTATTATGAGTAGAATGCAGATAATTATTCTTGTTAAGTTTATAAGAATTTACGTATTTTTGTATTTCGTATGATTCCTTTCTGCAACTCAAACTATTGTAAGCAACATCTAAATACATATGTTCTGAACTATCAGTCAGTTTGTTCAGCCACTATAAAGCAAACCAACTCAAATTGTGTAAAGAAAATTATTGTCAGTGAGAACGACCACATTCTAATTACCTAAAGTTAATAGAACAATCCGCAAGTAAAGTCGAAAGGAGAGTATGTATGAAGAGGTCTGTTAGTCTAGAGTAGTGCCGCTCTACTCTCTAATGTATATGAATGTGATGATAATTATGTGTGTACATTTGTCAATGCAGTAACCAAACTGAGCTGGTAGCTCTAGTTTCTTTTAATTGGTAATTACTCTCAAATCAATATAGTAATTAGGATTTTAGAAGAAGTTATCAGTAATCTCTAAAATACTTACTTAAATAAAAAAAAAATAGAAGAAAGTTAACGGTAACATATTACTACTACATAATATCTTCCCACCATAGATCCCAAAGGGCAGTGGTATTATAGTACCAACTTTCGCCAGAGATAGCTAAAAGGCCAATGGTGAGTCTAGTACCAGTGCATTGTCTCATATATGTATTTACACGCTTGTAAATGTAGTGGCATTAAACTAATATTTAACATCTAGTTGTACATTATTTTTAGTGTCTACTATGTAAGTGTCCTTAAATAAATAAATATCCCTACAGCTTAGATTTGCTTAGACTTAGACTAAGACTTAGAGCTTAGACTTGAAAATAGATCTTACCAAAGATGCACACTGTTATTTTGACATATAAAAAATAGTTGAATAGTCTTGTGCTTGTAATTGAATTGAGAGAATATGTATGTTACAAATAATACTTCTCATATGGAGGTTCCCACACAATGTTTTTTTTGCAGTTACAAAATTGATATTTCCCAAAGAAAAGTCTGCCTACCTAATCAGAAAGTAAAGAAAGTCATCTATGGTAGAATTAAAGTTTCATGTTAAGTGTACTGCTTACCTAAGACTAAAATGTAGGCATCGAAATCGCAATAATATATCTTTTATAGTATTTTAAGTTTAGTTTTTATATAATCTGTCAGTGAATACTTTTCATTTCTAAGTTATTTAAAACTGTATAGAACTTAGTACCCTATAATTGTGTTAAATACTAAAAATATATATATATAAATCAAAGGTGTTTAATAATATTTCTTCTCAGAAGGCAAATCTTGGGGAATGATCAACAAAGAAATAACTCAGTGATTGTGATATTGATTTTTAATTTGGCCAAACAAATGATTTTGAAGGGAGAAACATTACATGATTTCTGATATTATTCTGCACTGAAATGATCATACACAAATTGATCTAACCCCATACTAAAGAAAACTTGTACTTAAAATAAATTAAATACAGAATAAATAGATAAATATAGGTATATCTAGCACCTCCACAAGGGTAGAGATATGCATGTTCATCACAAAAATATTCATGCCCACTGGGAATCAAATCTCAAGATTCCACAGGGAATATGGGTAACTTAAAGCAAGACCGAAAATAGCTTAATAACTGAAAGATATAATAGTATACAAAAATGTTATATGTATGAGCAGTGGTTGATTTTACACCAAAATAAATGCAGAACTTTTATTACAGTAAGCAGTTAAGTCAGTCAAAAAGCTAGCATTAAAACATTCACAAAATAACATTTTGCGTCAATTAATGTGTTAAGGAACTGTGTAAAAACAAAAATAATTGTAAATATGACATTTTATATATAGGTGCATGCTATATATTCATCATAAAATGATTCTGAGAAGAAATAAATATTGTTATTATTGTTCACACAGGCTATCTGGTACTTTAATTGAGAGCAATAATCAGTAATACCAAGGAAAGCAGTACACAACAAACAAAGACTGCGTAAAATAATATTTTCCTACCTGTTTCAATCGAAGAGATGGTTCTTATTAACGTCAAAACAACTCTAGCAAACAAAACGCGCCCACTATGATACTAAAGTCCACTTTGACTGAATCTGACAATCGCTGCTTGGCTTCTAAAAATAGCGCGAGACGTGCGACTGCTTCGAAACCACAAGACGGATTGAATCAAATCAAATAACTGCGAGCAATATATACTGTAATCTTGACTGCGCGCGATCGACAGGAAGGCGGGATAAGACAATGAGATGCAGCGCCACAGGCATCACTTATCACACACACAAACACCTATTGACCACTCCACTGGACGAACGATCAAACAAATACAATTTACTTATGTGCGTACATACAAGGCCTGACCTTCCCTGGGAAGAAGGTCACGCGGCAAGTATTTAAATAAAACACAAATAACAACACAACTTCAAGCCCTAAAAGTATACATGTAAGACCGTTTTTCAGAAAAAACTTTTATAGTTCCAAATAATACAAAAAGACGATAATATATACCTACGTTATTTTATTCTTATCTACTCACACCAACACTTCGCTCTTTGTTGAAACTGAGCTTCCTATGTAATAATAATCACTCTGTGAGTATATTATACCTTAGTTTATTAAATTGGTACTTAAAATATTAACTGCAGCAGACTACCAAAATTAGGTACCTACCTACTTAGGTCCCTTTAGTTTGAATTTGTTTATAAGAAATGCTCAATATCCTATCTATAATCTATGTATGCATATACATACACTCGCTCAGCCCACTCAGGTGGTGTGTTAGATTAGACACTTGCCGCCCAGGACTGTCAGTGTCAAAGCTCTAATATTATTCTTGCATATTATCTGTATTCTGTTCTGTCTGAGCCTGCAAGACCTAAAACGTAGCGTTCTTTGAGTTCTTTCTTTTGCTATGTTAATCGGTACATGGATGGATACCTATTTTGTTACTTTATGTAGTGTACAAAAATACTTAGTAAAACGCATTTATATACTGCTCGAGTTTAGAACAGTAGTAAAGCATTCTAAGGTCTATAAGTTTTAATTCTTAAGCTATTCATTTCAATGTTTCTTCATATTGCTTATTCCGACGATCTTACTGCAGCAAAATGGTTTATACCCCTATACACAGGTATGGGGCATGTATACATACAAGAGGTAATAGCATATGTACCTCATGTTAATATCTCAGCAAACAATAATTTATGATTTTAAACAACGTCGTTGCGATATATTTTTCATCCACGAAATTTTCAGTAAAAATTGCTGCATTAAATAAAAAGAAAGCTTTAAAGCACATTGCAAATTGCTCTTGTACTATCAATTTTAACAGATGGCAAGTATAAGGGGTTATAAATAGTGCCATCCACGAAGACGCGCCCCACTATCCTTCCTTATGTTTGAGTACTGTCGGTACACACTGATTGCCAATGAATGCACACGCACACTACAATTAGTAGACTCCAAGCCCTCGACTAGAAATTGGTACAGCACGTCTTCGTGGATGGCACTATCTACACACAGTCATTACGGACAAATTTATGTTCAGGACCATTTATTTTCGATCTTATACATTTTTTAAGCTTTTTTTTGCCTTAATAGGACCAATATAAATAATTAATTCAGTTTAATCAAGTTTTTCTACACATGCTTTTCGATCTTTTTTTAATGTGTACTATGATAATAAAGTTTCAGGTACAATATTGCATGTAGGTACAGTATAGAAAGTATATTAGGGAGAAAAACATAAAATTAACAGTATTTATTTAAGTTTGGTATTCCTATAACATTTATTACAGAATAGGTATATTTATTAAACCTAGTTTCGAAAAGCTTCAAAGGGACATACTGTCGGTTGATGTATTGTTAAAATTAATCGGGATAACGAGTCAGAAAAATCTTAAATTGTAGTTTTATGTTGGTTAATTGTAGACTTTTTTTATTATGGCAACACTGATCGGCGTGGGTTCGTTCGATGGATAAATTTTGGTAGCGTGGGTAGGTTGATAAAAAAAAATTTCGTATTTTTCAATTTTCCAATGCAAAGTGATTAGAAAACGTCGTGTGTAAATGTAAAGAGCAGCATGGGTGAGTACTTTTCAAATAAATGCCGTAATAACGCTGTTTAGATAGAGCATTGTTATTGATTGATGTCATGTCTTCGGGGTGGTCTGTAAACACT
>JACCPG010004281.1:0-22230 GCA_016069955.1 Drepana arcuata | reverse complement strand
AAAAACTTACTTTTACTTACTTTACTAGAAACATAATGACGACTTTACCAGTACTTAACTCAACGTTGCAAGAAACTTGTTATAAGTATATTAAGTAGGTATATATAGGTAGGTATAAGTAGATAGTGTTAGATACCTGGAGCCAGGGTGAGCAAGTGGTTCGAATAGTTGCCTGCAACACAAAGACTGCAAGTTCAAATCCCGACTGCATATACTAATGAGTTTTTCCTAACCTAAAATATATCTGACGGAAAGTGGGCGTGTGGGTACTATCTACACACCTCTGCCTACACCTTTGAGGACCCTTTTCGGAAGTGAAGATATATAGGTATATATAAGATAATAGCCGTGGTGGCCGAGTGGTTCGAGCAGTTGCCTGCGACACAAAGATCGCAAGTTCGAATCCCGACTGTACCAATGAGTTTTTCTGAACTTAAGTACAGTGATTAGTCACACCACGAGCTTTACGGTAAAGGAAAACATCGTGAGGAAACCTGCATACGTCTGAGAAGAAATTAAAGGCGTATGTATAGTCAAAGCTTGAGTAACGGCGATGACTCGCCATCTGTCACGTTAGCACCTAATATACCTCTGGCGGAAAGTGGGTGTGTGGGTATTACCCATACACCTCTGCCTACCCCTTCGGGGACCCTTGTGGGAAGGCGTGAGGATATATTATTATTTTATTATAAGATATATATAGATAGTGGCAATATACAGTTTCATATATTAACGCAGCGAGGATTTAATCAAGTCGGAATGAAAAATGCCTGCGGGAAGCGAGCTTCAAGTACCGTTAGCACAGAAATACCTATCTATTGTAGTAAATTTAATACCAAGGAGTTTAAGGCAGTGGTGACCGAGCGATGTATAGTCGTGCTCGAGTAACGGCGATGGGCTCACCATCTGCCACGTTGGCACCGAAAATTTGACATACGCCTATACATACGCCTTTGAATTGCTTCTCAGACGTAAACAGGTTTCCTAGATGTTTTCCTTCACCGTGAAGCTCGTGGTGTGACTAATCACTGTACTTAAGTTCAGCAAAATTGATTGGTACAGTCGAGATTCGAACTTGCGATCTTTGTGTCGCAGGCAACTACTCGAACCACACGGCCACCGCTGCTTCTTTTGGCACTGAGATACCTATATTATTAGCTGGACTAACACGTAAGATATATTAACACAACTTTATGCAAAAATCCTTGAGCGTCTGATCGATTTAATCCACGCAGTTGGAACGTGGCGTCAATCTTTCTTCACTCATCCTTTCTATGTGTCCAAACCAACGTAACATGCCTTTCTTCATCTTTACAATCACGCCCTCATTCACGCCAGTTGATTTGCGAATCTCTTCATTGCGGATTCGATCTAATATCGTTACTCAACACATTTTTCAAAGAGATCGCATCTCAACTGCATTCAAGCTATTTCAAGGTAGGTATGAACATAACATACCCAGGATTCGCTACCATACAATAAGGTAGGTGAAGCCGCCAAGTACGACTAGCTCAGTAATATAATGATCAAATAAAATACCCTCTTTTTTTTTTTTTTGCTATCCGTCCGAGGGTGAACTTGCAAAGGGTTATACGAGTAATGAGCACAATGAAAAATAGCTCCCACCCTATGCTGCTGGGGAACTTATTAAAACTGCAGTTGGTACTCCCGGGGCCTAGACATGTTATTGCCGTCATTACTCAAGAGTGCGAGAGAGATCGATTTATTCACGCCATATACATCTATCTCTTTCATAAGACCACGTTATATTTTCTTTAGTTTATCATCATCATATCATCACGACGAGTCCCTAACGGGGTAGGCAGAGAGTATAGAGCGCCAGTTCTCTCTAGACTACATTCATCTGTCTCTTCATATATGCTCGTCGGCTTCGAGTAGGTACTCTTTTCTTTAGTTCTCGTATATTAAGACCAAGCCAGGCACTTCTTTAGTGTCACAATACTAAGAGTTTTACGGTGAAGGAAAGCTCGACGGGAACCCAGCATAGGTTTGAGAAGAAATTTAAACACATGTATAGATAGTCATCCACGAAGACGCGCCCCACTACTTTACCCTATATTTATAGTGTAGGAGTGCAACCTTCCTAATGTTTGAGTATCATCGTTACACACTAATTACCTATGAGTGCACATGCACACTAAAATTAATACACTCGGATCATACTACCCGCATCCCGCGACTTCGACTAGATATTGGTAGGGCGCATCTTCGTAGATGACACTATCTATACCTATAGGCTTGCTATACTTAGGTATATATATATGTCTTCGGCGAAAAGAGGGCGTGTCACATTGCCTACCCCTATGGGGACCCTTGGGAAAGCGTGAAGATAAAAGATAAAAAGTAGTATTAAGATAAAAGATAAAAAGTAGTATTTTATTTTTAGTAAAGTTACCCCTTTGTTAGACATAACAATTACATTTGCTTGCACTATCTTTGGAAATATTTACGATCAGTATGAAGTAAAAACAGTATATTGAGACCTCGATATGTATGCGTTATGCTTTGAAATTAGAGGTCCAGTTATTCTGGTATTACTTAGCGTGCTAAGATCGAAAGATAGTTGATATTTTAAATTGCCCTGTCCGTCTGTCACACGTCACGCGATGCAAAAAGAATCGTGTAATAAATAATATGGTATTCTAATTTTCGGATCAAATCGACGCTCGCCAGCTGAAAGTACCCACACGAAAGCTATAAATAAAAATAATAATATATCCTCACGCCTTCCCACAAGGGTCCCCGAAGGGGTAGGCAGAGGTGTATAGGTAATACCCACACACCCACTTTCCGCCAGCGGTATATTAGGTGCCAACGTGACAGATGGCGAGTCCATCGCCGTTACTCAAGCGTCGTGCTTGAGTAACGGCGATATACATACGCCTTTGAATTTCTTCTCAGACGTATGCAGGTTTCCTCTCAAAGCTATAAATCAATACAAATAAATACAAGTAAAGTGTCTGTTTGTAATATTAAAATAACCGCTTTTTATTAAATGCATATGGATGTATACACCGTAGTACCGTACATACCAACACCAAAATATTTTTTCTACAATGTTTTCTATCTGTCTGTCTGTTTGTTCCGGATAATCTCTGAAACGGCTGGACCGATTTTAACGGGACTTGCACTGGCAGATAGCTGATCTAGAACCAAGGTACCTACAAACTGTTGTTCATCTCACAAATATCTGCCTTCAGCGGGAATCGAATCCGCGACTTCAAGTTTCACAGCCAGGAGTTCTGACCCCTAGAGCAGAAGGTCGTCCTATATTAACAGTTTTACATACTAAGCCCCTACGCCATACATACCCGCCAATGCCCGCCGGCCCTTTCGAACAACGACTCATACTTTGTAAGTAGGTAGATATTTTAGGTAAGTTCAAAACTCATTGTTGCGTAATGAGCAAGTATAGTCGCACACAAAATAGCAACGATTAAAATTTATTTGTTACGCTTTTTCGATTTTGAAAGTAACCGCTCTAAATGTAGGTATATGTACAGCCGAATAGCTCGCATCGCCAGGAGCAACGATCGCGTTACGACACTTTGGGGTTTCCCTCCGTTCGTGAAAAGCTCGTAGGTATTAATGGATACACAGCAACCGTACGACAATTATCGTACAAATAAGACAATTTCATAATTAAATTCGATGTACGATTGTACACTGCTATAGTTTGCAGATTGTACTTACGACAATTTCCATCATGCATGACACTGATCTCTGATAGCCCAATGACAATTAGGTAGCCATTTTTAACTGCTAGCGCCATCTATTGACTCAGTTCTTAGGAACATGCTAAGAACGCATGCTGTTGATTCATAGCGTAAGCCGTTCAGCTGCTCGGTGTTCCCAACCGTAAGCTAACTATCGTATATTAACTATATCATCCCTACGATGTACGATGTACACTCATATCGTTCATCGTAAGTATTAGGCCAGAAAGAAGGCCATTTTCTTTTCAGTAATACATTTATATTAACCTTATTTATTATTACTCATATGTATTTTTTTTTAACTTATACCTCCACATTAGCGTCAATGACCACGTTGTCGTGCTAATTGTAAATAAATAAATATATTAAGGTACATTAATTAGAAAGAAACGTAATAAATTTTTTCACAATTTACGATCCATATACCGTACCGTATATAGTCGTGGTGGCCGAGTGGTTCGAGTAGTGGCCTATGACACAAAGATCGCAAGTTCGAAAGCCGACTGTAGGTGAGAATGAGAATTTCTGAACTTAAGTACAATGAATAGTCACACCACGAGCTTTACGGTGAAGGAAAACATCGAAAGGAAACCTGCACACGTCTGAGAAGAAATTCAAAGGCGTATGTATAGTCGTGCTTGAGTAACGGCGATGAATTCGGCTTGACACGATGGCACCTAAAATATATCTCTGGCGGAAAGTGGGTGTATGGGTACTAGCTATGCACCTCTTGTACCTTACCTAATCCTTGTAGGAAGGTATGAAGATATATTAGGTATCATTATCATATTTAACACGAGTAAAACCGTTCTACACGGAACTTCCATATAAATGTTGAGCTCAACTGTAATATCGTGTGTAAACAGAGTAGGTACCTATTACCCCATGAGGGTCGCCCCATATGTAATGCTACACTGCCTGCTGCCCGTAGGCGAGGAATCCAAAGGAATACGAGTGCAAAGACCCATTCCCAAAGTCTTGTCTGCTCACCGTGAGGTCTTACCATCATTATACAGAAGTGCGAAAAGAACTAATAGAGAAGCCTTTGAGTTGCAAGCTTAAAGAAAACGAGTTAGCGTCCAGTAAGAGTAATCCTGTATTTAATGAATAATATGTCGTGTGTGTTGTGAGTTCGCTAATGACGTTTCTACTATGGTACGCGCCAGTTTTACTTATTATTATTGTCTATGGTAACCATAACAACCATTAAGGTAATTGTCATTCATCATTCTACCGCTTGTATAACGGAGAGTGCTCTGCAGAATTGTTCGACATGATGCCGACTTCCACCTTCTACCACCGCACCTCTCGTCATCGACGGGAATTCATCATACCTTGGAACCACAAAGGTCTCGCACTGTGCGCTTCCAAAGGAGTTTTCTTCCGCGAACGCTCAGGCTGTGGAATGAGCTCCCCGTTGAGGTTTTCCCTGGAGAGTACAGCATGGAGTTCTTCAAGAAGGGTGGGAAGATTCCTGCAGGGTCGGCAACGCGCGAGTGATACCCCTGGTGTTGCAAGCGTCCATAGGCAGCGGTAACCGCTTACCATCAGGCGGACCGCATCCTTGTTTGCCACACATGTGTTATAAAAAAAATATTCAACAACATGTAGGTATGCCATCATTATTATCATCCCTGTCCACTGCTGACCATAGTCCTCTCCAATTTCTCGACTGGTCCATTGCCATCTGCATCTAAGCCCATTCAAGCCCATCCAAGCATCGAGGCCCAGCGACTTTCACCAGGTCGCCGGCCGTTCCACACTGCGCTTGCCAGTTCGTGTTCCCCACTCCAGATTCTTTGCCCCATCGGCCGTCCGATCTTCGCGGTAATGGCGCCCATTGCCACTTCAGTTGGTTTCTCCTACGGGCTATGTCGGCAACTTTGGTTCTCCTACTGATGTCCTCGTTTCTAATCTCTTAGAGTACAATGTTAAGTAGCTACTAAATCAAAATCACTTTTATAAATAACTAGCTGTGCCCGCGACTTCGTCCGCGCGGAAAAGTGATATTAAGCAGCATTTTTTTTACCCCCTTAAGGGTAATTTTTTTTACAAACTTTGAATGTACCTAATATTAATTTATATGTAATCAAAAGTTTAAAAAATAAGTTTCAAGCTTCTAGCTTCAAAAATGACGAAACTTCCAAACAAACTTTAATCCCCTATTTCAACCCCTTACAACCCTTTTTCGCATTAAAAAGTAGCCTATGTCCTTCCTCAAGCTCTAGGCTATATCTGTACCAAATTTCATTTAAATCGATTCAGTAGTTTAGGCGTGAAAAGGTAACAGACAGACAGAGTTACTTTCGCATTTATAATTTTTAATCTTACGTCATGCCACAGTATAAATATAAGCCAAAGCTATGAGTAGATATATATATGTATACTGTGGTCATGATAAGGATCTTTACTTGTCCGAGGCATGGATGCAGTGCGCATGGTAAACGATTACCGTAGTTTATTTGTTAGTACGTTTTATCGGTATAACTCATATTTATCGATGTGAAAGTAACTGTTACGTTTCCACGATAAACGGATCGTAATTTGATAATGTTGTAACTTTTTGAAGTTACATATTTGTTCTTGATTGGGTCGTCATGAGGATGTATTAAGAACGCCCTTTAACTTCTAGAAGACCACTGTTCTAATTTCTGAGACACCCGTATTACTCAGCTGAGCTTGCGCATAAAAAGTTTTAAAATAAACCACACCCTTTTTCATGAGACCACACACAAAACGCATCGTGGCATTCCTGACAATCAACAACGTGACAGATGGCATCCAACATGGCGACTGCGCGCGAACTTTGTACACGTCATAAACCTATGTGTAGGTATGTAATAATTTCGACATTTAATCTGTACTTATGTAAGTAGGTACTATATGTATAAAAGTAGGTAAGTTTATTGTTATCTGTATATTTATATCATCTGTGAATTAATTACGGTCTGAGATTACTGTTGATATTTACGAACAAAGGAACTTACACACACGATTTCTAAACTGTCGGTAATTAGTTTGCTTTTAATTTTTATATAAAATCTACTAAAACGCTAAAATGTTCCCTTTTTGAAAATAATATTAGCATAGCTACAAAATGATATGCAAAAACATTTTAACGCAATAAATAAAACAATAAAACACGTATAAAAATATATATAAATCCGTACTTTTTGTCTTCCGTCCGTCGGACGTTCGATGTTAAAAAAACGCCCGTTTCTAGACAGCTCGTCGCTACACGGGGAGGAATGCGTAACTGGCCTCATTTGATTTAAATATTCGTTATCTTTTAACACAGAAAAATTTTAGTACGATATCTCTAAATATTTTAATTAAAATTATTGTTTGAATATTATTAACATCTTTATATTGTAAGCAGGTGTAATTACTATAATTTTTACAGACCGGAATTTAAATATGTACCTATTTAATGTCAAATTTTATACCTATCTAACTAGAAATTAAAGAGCTCAAATAATAAATGGATTTAAATTTTAATTCAGAAATTACATTTAATTAAAATGGGTGTGTTCTATATTTTATTAATATACCTGCTTGAGTAACGGCAATGGTTTCGCCATCTTTTGTGGGACGGCGTGAGGTGAAAACGTTGAATGTTGCAAACTCTCCTCGCTTTAACATTAGTGCGAGGAAAACCATATTTCATTTCAAGGCGAAGATTGATTACTTCAAGTCTGAGTGTATAAATATGTATATATATATATCCTCACGCCTTCCCATAGGGTCCCCGAAGGGGTAGGCAGAGGTGTATTGGTAGTACCCCCTTTCCGCCAGAGATATATTTAGGTGCCAACGTGACAGATGGCGAGTCCATCGCCGTTACTCAAGCACGACGATACATACGCCTTTGAATTGCTTCTCAGACGTATGCAGGTTTCCTCTCGATGTTTTCCTTCACCGTAAAGCTCGTGGTGTCACTAATCAGTCTGAGTGTAAATTTGGATATTCAATATTTGTTATGCATTCCTAAGATATAGGTACATAATATTCCTGATTTAATTTAATTTTAATAATACTCAATGTCCTTTAAAACATACTTTTCACACGCAATGGTTAAACGAGAACCGACAATTCCGTTAAAACTGAAAGTTCAGCTAGGTTGGTGTGCGGGATGTGCGTCATATTTCAAAGTGGGCAAAAGTACATTCTCGCTATAACTACGTAGGCGCGCACAGGCCGGGACGACGCGGGCTTAAGGTAACGCGTCCACTAAAAAGGGAGCGATGCTATACTTAACATATCTGTTGGGGGTGCTATGTATGAGGATGCAGTTTAGAAGTCAAAGGAATGTTCTTGTTAGTGTTTATTAATGTTACACAGTATTATATGTTCAAATGTTAGAAATATAGTTGCACACAATCGCCGTAGCTCTACGTCCTGCACTTTGTACTGATATTAAATTGCGATTTCTTAGATCGGTACGCGTCATGGAGGTGTTCGGTTACAATATACCGAACAATATCTTTATGCCTCTCTATAAGAGTTCCTGACGGGGAAAAGAAAGGTGTAACATAACCCCCCTTTTTGTGGGAGATATATTTTAATACTTACGTGTTAAATTATGGCTAGTCCTTAGCCGTTTCTCAAGTTACTATCTGAATACGTTTTTAAATTTACGTTTAAATAGACGCCGGTTTCATCTCAATATTTTCCTGCACTGTAAAGCTCGTGGTGCTAATTACAGTAAGTTCAGAAAAACTCATTGGTATAGTCGGGGTTTGAACTTTGTAATCTTTGCGTTACTCGAACCTCTTGAGCACCACGGCTATACGAATTTTGGTTGCCTGGAATAAATTTTATTAAATTAAAACATATTGCCATGGCCAATAATTTTTTTTTGTTATGAACTGCGATAAAAAAAATCGGCTTTTTAATCTCTTTTCCCATATCTATGTTAAGTGTGTAACAATCAATGACTTCAAAATCTCGTATAGGTTTTCTTATACAGGCTGGAGTCCGTACAATCGCAAATTTTTTAGATTAATTTTTAAACCACATGGCTAGCAAGACTAGTAAATTATTATTATTTTACGTTGGTATTTAGTAGCAGATAAAGAAAAAATCAAGATTTAAAACCAAATGTTAGTGGAACGCAAACCTAATACGTAGAGCAGCGCAGCCGACCGTCGTGTAAGACAGGGACGGAGAATAAGACGAAGGGTTGCTCCGAGACCCAGTAAGTATTGAGTTCCGTATCTCACTTCACCGCGCACAGAAATTCGATTCAACATGGGCACGCACGCGCAGAAAGTACCGCATTTAAAATACATACCAGAGAGATAAGGAATTTATTTAAGAATTGCATTTTCTACCTTGATATTGATAGGAAATATAGCTTATTTTATATTTAAAAAATTGACATTTTTTTCTTAACTATTTGGTAAAAACTTTTTGCCTGCAAAGTGCTTTGTTAAGCGGCTATTAACGTTCGAAATTCAAACAAGAGATGGAATTATTCCGTACCTCGAATGCGGTACTTTATGTGCGCTTCGTAACAATAGCAGCTAGGGGGGAGCGGCTCGCCCATCAAGTACCGTATACGTTTGTACGCGACCGTTGAGGTAATAAATGTAATACTTTATGGACGTTTCGCCTAGAGAGGATATGCCAAGATAACAGTAACTTTCGTGCGCCCTATACGAAGCTATACTATATGTATACGTTTCACATTGGACGTCCGTCTTTGGCCCTAGGCATGTCTAAAATAAATTAAAAAAGTAGAGCTAATATTTTGAAACGGCTTTTTTGTTTTAAGAACAGTTTTGTTTAATGAAGTCTGACGCATGGGGTGTGGTAAAGTAAAATTGCGAATTGAGTTTTTTTTTGCGATTTGTAAATTGTTGTTGCCAGTGCGTATTTGTAACACCATAAATAATTTTTGGTTGATTGACATTATGTACCTATATTCATACCTAATGTCTTAGAAAATAGAGCAGTTGTCTTCCTGAAGTCATATTATGGTGTTGATAATAGCTCCAAAGATGACAACATTTCATTATTAGTGGGAGTAAGTAATATTTACTCGGAAGCATGGTTTTATGGGGTTTTTCAGAAAATATTAATATCACAAAAAGTTAAAAAACGTTATATTCTAAGTACATACCTACATATTTAGGTATACCTATATATAGATATAACTTTATCGTTACAGCAGTCTTTTGCATATACATCCATCTATACATATATATAATAAAATTGAAGTGTCTGTTTGTAATACCTATTGAAATAACCGCTTTTTACTACATGTATATGAATATAAGTATATGCGATACATACACCAAAATATCATTTTTTACTATTTGTGTCTGTCTGTCTGTCTGTTTGTTCCAGCTAATCTCTAAAACGGCTGGACCGATTTGACAGGACTTTCACTAGCAGATAGCTGATGAAAAAAGGAGTAACTAAGGCTACTTTTAATTAAGAAACAGATTTTTTTTTAATTATCAAATTCCACACTGTCTAAGTCGCGGGCACAACTAGTATACAATATGTATAGAACCGACCGACAAATTGTTCGTACCTATTTATTATATGTATGAGTAAATAAGTAGTTACATTCACTCTACATACATATTTATTTAAATCGATATTTTTTTATACTTCGTTTAAAAAACGCGCCAATTTATCTCTCAACTTTGACATTATTTTTCTATCTGTCACTTTTCCCGCCTTTTAACATCGGGTCGTTGTACACTACTGTCAACCGTCGTAGAAAGTTTCACACTAATCGGAACTTAACACTTGAATACAGGGTTTTTAAGTCAAAGGTCAACAATCAAACGTCCAGTGGTAGAAGGTTGAGTCTAAACGAGTAATGATTATGTAAATCGCTCGCAATGATAACTAGTCCTTTCGATCTTTATTCTATTCAATCTTGTGTGGCTTGAGAAGCTAAAGGCTTTGGCTTCAATTCCCACCGACAGTGGAAATTTGCGGATACGAGTTATTATGAATCTACATAAATTTTTTAGATTTTTTTCCTAGATTTATACCCAAGAGTTTGTTTGTTTGTACGTGCTAATCTCAGAAACAATTATTCCACATACCTATATCCTTACGCCTTCCCACAAGGGTCCCCGAAGAGATAGGCAGAGGTGTATAGGTAATACTCACCCACACACTTTCCGCCAGAGATATTTTAGGTGACACGTGCCAGAGGGCGAGTCCATCGCCGTTACTCAAGCAGGACTCAGACGTATGCGGGTTTCTTCACGGTTAAGCTTGTGGTGTGACTAATCACCGTACTTAAGTTAAGAAAAAATAATCCATATAGTCGGGATTCGAACTTGCGATGTTTGTGTCGCAGGAAACCACCCTACCCGACCACCACGGCTTATGGCATATAACTAAAAAAAATAAAATCATATAATGTATGGAGATAGTATGCAGTTAGTAAGTATATATATGTAATGTTCGGTTTGTCCCGTCCGTGTGTGTCACACGCAGACGTGCGTGCGTGTCCTGTAGTACCGTTAACTATCTTGATACTTGAAAATCAATTAATTACTTTTGGGAAAGTGTGTGCAATTAGAGGTAAAAATACCACGTTCCAACTACCAAGATCAAATCTATCGGACACTCAAGGACGGGAACGTATAGAGTACTCGAAACCGACGAGCATGTATGAAGAGACAGATGAATGTGGACGAAGCGAAAGAGGTATGTAAGTCTAGAGAGAACTTGCGCTCTATTCTGCCTACCCCGTTAGGGACTCGGCGTGATGATATGCATGTATAACTATATGTTCTAACAATACAACGATTAATAAATTGCACTTTAAGCTACTTTATGAGCCGCGGTGGCCAAGTGGTTCGAGTACCTAGTTCGATTCCCGACAGTACCAATGAGGTTTTCTAAAGTTATTAATAGTACAGTGATTAGTCACAGCACGAGCTTTACGGAGAATCGAAAAGATCTTGCTAACCTTGTTAAACTTATCTTGTCTTATGCTTTGTATAGTAAGCAAAGACCTATTGTCGGGCCTACGCTGTTCACCCATACCCAAGTACAAATCTTGTAACATAATAATATTGTTATTGTATACCTAATGATTTGAAAAGAGTAACCATGGAGTTTCTTGCCGGTTCTTCTCCATGGAAACGACCAACCGAACCGTGCACCTTTTTAGACGTTTTATAAGTGCCGATGGACTCGCCATCTGTCACGTTGGCACCTAATATACCTCGGCGGAAAGTAGGTGTGTGGGTATATTACCTATACACCTCTGCCAACCCGAACCGTGCACCTTTTTAGACGTTTTATAAGTGCCGACCTGGGCCTATGTGAAATAAATAATAACACCAGCTTTACTTAATTTGGGACTAGGTTAATTTGTGTGTGATTGTCCCGAGGTATTTATTTACTTTAGACACTACTTTAGACAGTGTCAAGTATCAAGCCACGCAGTCCAACTACATCTGACCGCAGCCTCCCAGACTATAGGTTTATCAATATATTAGGTATGCGTATATTTTTCTCTACGTACAACATGCATTTACGCACACACATGTAGTAACGCTATATAGAACGATATAAAGTTGCAGGGTCTTTAGTGAAGGAAGTATTTTGTTAACTTGTCTATATAGTTCGGCGACGGACTAGCCATCTGTCACGTTGGCACTTAAAATATATCTCTGGCGGGTATTACCTATACACCTCTGTCTACCCGTTCGGGGACACTTGTGGGAAGGCGTGAGGATATATATTTATGGTTTGTCTGACGGCTCTATAGACGAGTGGTCATTAGAACTGTTTAATAAGTTAAAGGTAGTAAGTTTGGGTTTGTATATTTTTCGTGGGTTTACAATTTTTTTTAAAGCTACTATTGGTTAAGAAACAGAATTGAGATTAAATTTAAGACAGTCGTCGCTAAACGTTGTTAAGCGGTCCACCTACCAGCTGGCCCGACCTGATAGGTCTCATTGGATGTAGGTGGCAACAGAGTGCACACTTTTCTTTTTTTTGTATTGTCTCTCGTAGCGTGAGTTCCGGGAACTTTTGCTACTTAACCGGTCAATGGCGAGACCTAGGCCTCCAGCCAGGCAGAGTGCACACACACACTACAATTAATATACCTACTCGGGTCATACTCCCCGCATCCCGCGACCCTCTCGACTAGATTTGTGGTGTTCGTGGATAGCACTATCTATATTTAAGTAATTTATACAAACGTCCACATTCACAGTTCGATGGTAACATAATATGGCATTATTGATGCTGTAGTGTGCGTGCGAAATACGATGATGTCACGCTACAGTACCTACCTACTAACTGGAATTATATGCATACACTATGAACGTAAATGCGTTAGTAAATCTATCAGATAACTATGCCTCGCGAATCCACACGCGTAAAAAGGTATTACCTACTAGCTGCGCCCGCGACTTCGCCCGCGTGGAATTTAACAAAAAAGTTATTGTTCAGTTTCTAAAGTAGTCTACTCCTTATTACATCTGCTATCTGCCAGTGAAAGTCCCGACGAAATCGGTTCAGTCGTTTCAGAGATTAGCCGGAACAAACAGACAGACAGACAAAAAAACATCGTTTTGCTAGATGTACCGTGTCTACCTACATCCATATGCATTTAGTAAAAAGCAGTTATTCTAATATTACAACAGAACAGACACTCCAATTTTATTTATTTGTATAGATATCTACTTTTAATATATATCCTCACGCCTTCCCAAAAGGGTCCCCGAAGGGGTAGGCAGAGGTGTATTAAGTAATACCCACACGCCCACTTTCTTCCAGAGGTATAATAGGTGCCAACGTGACAGATGGCGAGTCCATCGCCGTTACTCAAGCACGACTATACATACGCCTTTGAATTTCTTCTCAAACGTATGCAGATTTCCTCTCGATGTTTTCCTTCACTGTATAGCTCGTGGTGTGACTAATCACTGTACTTGAGTTCAGAAAAACTCATTGGTTCAGTCGGGATTCGAACTTGCGATCTTTGTGTCGCAGGCAACTGCTCGAACCACTCGGCGACCACGGCTCCACTACAGCTTATATCCGAGTATATACATACTACATATATACCTACACTTTTAGCTCCTATGGCTGCTCCTTACTGCGAAACGAGGTCGCGGGTTCGATTCCCGCTGAAGGCAGATATTTGTACCTAGTCTGGATGTCCAATGTATTTAATTTATGTATCTATATATCTATGTATATATATAAGTAAATATATCGTTGTCTAGTTACCATAACACAAGCTCTACTTCATTTGGGACTTTCATTGTGTGGAATTCTCTAAAGGTATTTATTTATTTAAGAAACCGCGGGGCGTAACTGGTAATATATGTAGCATCAAATGCGATGCCGTTAGCGTGAATAACCCAACATCTAGTCATATATATATCCTCACGCCTTCCTACAAAGACCCCCGAAAGGGTAGACAGAGGTGTATACAGAATACACACACACCCACTTTCCGCCATAGATATATTTTATGCTATAAATATCTATATATCATCTAGTAATGTTTTAAGAAAACTATTATTTTTGGTATTATAATAGCCGTGGTGGCCGAGTGGTTCGAGCAGTTGCCTGCGACGCAAAGGTCGCAAGTTCGAATCCCGACTGTACCAATGAGTTTTTCTGAATTTAAGTACAGTGATTAGTCACACCACGAGCTTTACGGTGAAGGAAAACATCGAGAGGAAACCTGCATACGTCTGAGAAGAGATTCAAAGGCGTATGTATAGTCGTGCTTGAGTAACGGCGATGGACTCGCCATCTGTCACGTTGGCACCTAATATACCTCTGGCGGAAAGTGGGTGTGTGGGTATTACCTATACACCTCTGCTTACTCCTTCGGGGACCCTTGTGGGAAGGCGTGAGGATATCATTATTATTTTTGGTCCACATTCATCGGCTTCACCTCTGGGTTCGTCTGAAGGTTCGTCTAACCTATTCTTAACTATGAAAAGAATATCAAATTATTTACATACTTAATAACGAGAAGCAATTGGAACGATCAAACATATCATTACGCCGAGCCGAGTTCCTCAAGCGATAGGTAGAGTAGATTAGAGTAGACAAACTTTTTCGGTTCATCCACAGTCATATTTTCTCTATTTTCCGGTTTCGAGTACTCTTGACGTTCCTATTTTTTTTTATTAGTAAGTGCATTTTCACATACAATAACTGCTTACCATCAGGCAGACCTTGTGGTCGATTACCAGCTGTCTCCTTTATAAAAACACTTCGTTCTAAGTTCATACATTATGTATATGATATGTAGGGACTTGTAGTGTTCGTCATTTAAGCTTAGTTGGTAGCACTAGGTTTTAACATTCTCTGAGAATATTTCAAATTCATATCTTCAGTTATTTAACTATAAAGTCCAAATTAATGTGTAATTTTTAAATCCTAGTTGTCGATTTTTACAATACATACTTTGTGCGATCAAATCTCGACTTTATCTCTGTACGTATAAGGTTTATTTTATCTGCGAGTAGATAATTCGGTACCACCATCTACCGGTGCAGTACTTGTTCGTCAGCGGAACGGAACGCACCTGTTTCCGTTTCCGGTTAGCAGATGTTTGATGATTATTATCAATGTTTGGAGAAAGTGTGTGTAAAGTAAAATGAGGGGAATTCGTAAGGAAACATATTCTTGCGGTTTAAGTAAACCAAAAACTTTAAAAAGATTTGAAAGACATTTACCTAATATTCGTCATAAAAAAACTAACGTTCAGCATAGGTAGCGTTATAATATGGTTGCAAGCCACCGCACCAGTTCTCTGTAAGCGCTTACTCTCGTAAAGAAATGTATTTTTTTAAATAAATTTATACGTACGCTTACAGCGTTCAATAGCAAAAACACTAGAATTACTTGTCAAATTTGCTTTGGCTATTCGACGATAGATGGCGCATAAATTGATAACGATATGCAAATAAACCAGCGCTCTGTTCTTTGAATAGTAACTAATATTAGTTTTAATGTTTAATCATTTGAGGACTATATTGGTTTCTAGAAATATTTTTTTTTATATCCAAATTGCGTTAGTTCAAGCCAAAGGCCACAAGGCACTCAAGTGCTGACCAAAGAGCGCTAAGGGTGACTGACCTCTTTGGGGTATGTACCTCGGGTTAAAGCGTTGATTTAATTTAAACAATCCGATTATTATCTATGACGCCTAAAGACGATTCCTTTTAATGTCTATGTCTATGCTCTCAACTTACATCTTCGTTATGCAATATACTTACAACCGATACCTATTCAACAGGTCGGCAAACATGTTCAACATTTTCACACATACATACATACATTCGACGCTGAATCAAGAGGTACGCAGAGAGAAGAGTGCAGTTTTCTCTATACTTACAGACTCTTAATTTTTTTTGTGTTGTCTCTCGTAGCGTGAGTTCCGGGAACTTTTTCTACTTAACCGGTCTAGAGCTGGTATAAATGTTCATTTAAATTTTCAACATTTATACCAGCTCTAAACCTAGCCAAACTTGCATTATCTTCTGTCTTCACAATCTGTTTTTGTCCAACTGCCAGAAGGATGACCACGTTTTCTGAGAAACTGAAGAGTGAAAGTGAAGAAGAAAATCTGTTTAAAGGTATCAAGATAACGCGTTTGTATTTGGACGGTTCCATGGGTTAGTCACAATTGGAACCGATAGGTGGCGCTGCGAACGCCTGTGCAGCTGGGCGGGACAGCTAGTCTAACAATAACAATATTTATAAATGATTAGTCATACCACGAGCTTTAAGCTAAAGGGGAACATCGACAGAAAACCTGCATACGTCAGAAGAGAAATTCAAAGACGTATGTATAGTGGTGCTTGTAAAGCGATGAACTCAGCATCTGTCATATTGGTACCTAAATATTATACCTCTAAAAAGAGGGTGTGTTCATACACACCCCTGGGTATCCCTTTGAAGAACCGTGTGGGGTTGCATAGAGATATAATTAAATATATAGGTAGGTATGAAGAGAGCTGAATGTGGACGAAGCGAAAGAGAATTAGCGCTCTATACACTCTGCCTACCCATTTAGGGACTCGGTGTGATGATATGATGATATAGGTAGGTATAAAACACAGTATAAAGTCTAAAAGAAAACCAATGATACAGTTCCGTATATGAAGATATTATATATTCAAAGAACATGTATATTTATAATCTCAGCATAACTTCTGTCAATACAACGTGAGAAACAATCCGATTGACTGTTTATTATTATTATATAGATATTTATATATATATATATACCATTATATTATGTAACAATTAACTAATACATAAACTTTTATACCGAAGTTAATTATTGTGACTATATTTATTCAACTACACACTTTGATTCGTTACAAAAAGTCGCGCTTAGCTGCAATTATGTCGCCATCTTGGAAATGTCAAAAATAAAAATAGAATTTGAAAAGTCAAAAAAGTATGGAAGGAATCTCGAGAATGGCGGCGTTTTGGCGCCACATTACAGCTTTACAATCACTTAACGATTACATTTTGTTGCTAATTAGCGACTGGATTTAAAAAGCAAATCGTTGCCAACATCCATATATTACTGTGAAATTATTAACATTATTATTTAGTGGGAATAAAAGGTAAGCGTCGGTTTCATTATTACTAAAACCAATGGTCCGGTGTCTTAATTACTTTAAAAAAAATGTCAGCCTCATCTGTCAAATAATGAGACCATTGTCAAAAAAACTGATTGTGAATAAATTTGTTTAATTTATGATGAAATGCCATTTTCGATGTTCACCACGGTACCGACAATCCAATTCATGAAAAATATGATTTATGAAAAGAAACAATTATCTTAAAACGGTAACAAGGTTTCAACTGTATCAACTAGATGTATCTATTAATTATATTTAATCTGCAATTATTTTTGTAAATGACACAACAATGTAAGAAGACAATAAAAAATAGCGTCATCCTTTCACAAATTGGATTTCGTTACGCCTTTACTATTTTTTTATTTATCACATATACAATACTGTTGTAAAATGCTTATTTTAGTAAAAGACCTCACAATATTTTTTATAATCACTTGCGAGTAGTTTTAAAATTAGCTGCCGTTAAAAGTGTCATGGCGTCTTTAATTTCCCGCGCGAATAAGTCATTCGATCGCTATCAGTCCAAGGGAATAGACGTGTCCAGCAAACGAGGCTTACAAATGAAATATAAATTTATTTTACTTAATGTAAGGCAGTGCTTCTTGATATTGTACAAGCATTTTTGTATATAAAATATGAACGACTTTTTTTAAATCAATGTAAGTTGAAGAAGCTTACATTCGCTAACACATAATAATGATATGCTGTTGATCGGCTTCTATTTCTGCATGATATGTTGTATTTTGAATAATATCATTTATCTGCTAGCAAACTGATGTTGCGAAAATTGCTGAATCTAAATATACGGCGATAGTTTCCTAAAAATAATTTAAATATTCAAATCATAGTCCCTACATTTATCTAATATACATGTATATATCAGATTTCATGTTAAAATCCTTAATAGTGATTGCTCGAGGGAATTTAGCGGAGTTATTTAGGTAGACGTTACACTATTCTATGATAATTCATTTACTGCAGAATTTCACTACAAACCTAAGTGTCGCGACACAACGAGAAAACGTTTTAAAAACTTTTATGAAGATTTTAGTGTACAGAACAAAAACTTATGTCAATGTTATGTTATGTTATGCACGGGAGGTGTCAAAAAAGTCTTGTCAATATTTTTTTATTTACTATAATTGAGCTGAATCGTCCCAGTGATTGCATTAATTGCAATTTAAGATAAAATATTATTTTTTTGTGATTTGGTCTGATTTATCAATCGAATCCTCATATTTTCTTGTGGTCTCGCGACACGTAACAGACAACAGAACCATTATATATATTTTATTATATATTAAATATAAATCGAAGCGTTAACTGTATAATTGTCTAGGTTAAAATAGACACAGATTGTAAATTTTCCACTAAGTAGATTATATATTGATTTCATTATTGCTCTAAATAATTCAAATTGTCAACATTGGATGTAATTAGTTAGTTCCTTATCAGTTCATTGGAAATATATTAACGAGATCTTTGTTAAAAAAAACAACGGAATAACAAAACAAAAAAAATATATTTTACAAATAAAATAATTAACACTTTGGTCAAACGCACGTAAATATTATTTTAATTGGGATCAAAATAGATTTTGCAAGCAGGCGTCGTTGTATCAATATAGCTTCGAAGAAAGCGTCATTTAAACTCACAGTTTTGATTCGATAATTGTAAATGGTGAATTGCAATTTACTGCGATAAAAATTGCGATCTATTGTTATTTCTGCTCGAATATCATATAACGTTCCAAAATCAAATCTGAGTTTAAATAGACGGTTTCACAGAATATAAATCTTAATAAGTATTTAATTTTAAAATCGATTTATTGTTTTAGTCGACTTTTGGTGGTATTGGAGTGATTAAAGCGATGATGATAGAATAGGTGACAAGTGACTAGTGCAGTGATGAGGCTACGGCCACAAACACATTGACTTAGCTTTTGATGACGTCAGAGCACGGTAGCAGGGATGTCCTCCTCCTGTACATTGAAATAAAATTAAACCTTCAAATTATATCATTAAGGTTAAATATTGAATACTCGACTGTTTGAAGTCATTTATAAAATAATATTGTCTTGTTGGGTTTGAAGACAAGATTCGTATAATTACATACATTAAGTAACCTATGGACTTGTAACTATATCCTAATTAAAGGTAAATGAACTTTTATTTTCATTATTTGTATTTTATACCTTGTAAACTGACAACTGGTAGAACGAGAGGTCTACTCAAATCATATCAAACTTTGGCGCTTAATCAGGCATTAGGTAGGCAGTATTAATTGCAAAAACAGTAGTTTCAACTTTCAGATTTGAATCCGGTAACGAGCCTCACGTTGGGCGCCAATAACTGCCACCCATAACTAAGGAGAAAAAGACAAATCTTTTAGATGCATACTTATTATGAAGCACCGTATCTGTGCCCGTCTAAGCAACCATCAAAACGCGTTTTTGACATAAGAAAAAAAATACGCATGATCAAAGGTGACAGTAGCGCCCCCAAGCAAGCTGTCAAGTCATCTATTAGTTCAATTATGATGATATAAATCATGATAATCTATTTATTTAGTGTAACAACTAACAAACATTTTGTGATGCGGCGAGGTCGATGGGCTTACGTAAAACGTACTTAAGTACACTAAGGTACGTTACGTTGGACACTAATATATTTATAGTATAAAAGAAGCGGTATAATTACCATATACCTATTTATTTAGAGTTGGTATAGTTTAGCTGGACAAGAGTAGGAAACTTGACAAAAATGCTTTTACTGGGACCTAATCTGCAGTTACAATAATTTGAGTGAAACGCCAA
The DNA here is from genome assembly GCA_016069955.1 of Drepana arcuata. Classification (NCBI taxonomy): domain Eukaryota; kingdom Metazoa; phylum Arthropoda; class Insecta; order Lepidoptera; family Drepanidae; genus Drepana; species Drepana arcuata. The sequence continues at coordinate 2,059 of JACCPG010004281.1, read as the reverse complement.
AAAACTGCATTTTCAACCGAGATTTTTATTTAAAAAAATGAAGATCATCAAATCAGTCATTAGGATCCTAGGGAATATACACACGTGCTTTTCACAACGGCTCTAAGATCGTACGTGTATATGTCTGTACCATATCGTTGAATTTGTGATAATTTTTCGTTGCAAAAGTATGATACCCATCAATGATACAATATACGATGATTCCACGTTTAAATAATATCTTTTCAATTCGTTTATTTCTGTATTGATGAGTTTGATTGGTATAAGATGAAATGTGTTATTATCATAATGTGAACACAGTGATTTAGCCACGCCGCCAAAAGTGTTATAATGTGTAATTATCTGTCCCACTCTCAAACCATTCTCAATACCTTTAAGTACAATACCCAAACAATTACATTGTCGTCGCAGACGGATAACAGCTCGTCGGCCAAAGTCAGGTTGATAGGTAGAGAGCCGCTCTCCTCTGGAATTCTGGGTTCCTGGTACCTCTGAAGCTCCACTATCCTTTCGTTCTAGAAGTAGTAACATTAAATTGAATTCTAATCATCTTTCGCATTTGCAATATAAGTAGGATTACTGAAAAATCTAGGAACGGTGAAGGAAAACATCGAAAGGAAACCTGCATACGTCTGAGAAGCAATTCAAAGGCGTATGTATCGTCGTATTTGAGTAACGGCGATGCATACGCCTTTGATTACCTAACCTAAAATTTATCTCTGGCAGAAAGTAGGGGTATGGGTATTACCTTTACCACCTCTCATACCCCTTCGGGGACCCTTGTGGTACGGCGTGAGGATACATACTAAAAAATGTTCCCAGCACCCATATACTAAAGATTCTATCGTATATTTTCAAACATTTTCATAAGGGGTAAACTATATCTTTCCGATCTTAATAAATCTAGAGATTTACTAAGTTTCGTCTACGTTTCTTTTAAATACGACTGTTCGTATTGAATTTCTTCTCAATCAGGTTTCCACTCGACGCTTCCTTATAGGTTCGTATAATGAGTATTTGTGGTACCAAGTAAACATCTTGCCTCACCTCTGTTTTAAGCCTATTGAGCAGTCTCTCCTTTTCCCCCTTGAAGGTGTCGCATCGCGTCGTCTCACTCTCGTCCAGCACTCCCTTCACCTCGAGCTCAGCTATTTGCGCGTCCTTCTCGCTAATTGCGTTCTCTAAGATGTCTTGACTGGAATTGAAGAGGTAAATAGAAATTATGCTATCCGTTGTTATAGTACTTGTGTCAATTTGATTGCTTTTGTATTGTTTGAAACTACCAAAGATCCCGTGCCGAGTTTTAAGCTGAACTTTTAAGAAGAAGATACATATGTACTAATGCTGTAACATAATAATATTGTTATTATATACCCAATGATTTGAAAAGAGTAACCATGGAGTTTCTTGCCGGTTCTTCTCCATGGAAACCACCAACCCGAAACGTGCACCTGTTTCGACGTTTTATAAGTGCCCTAGGGCTATGTGAAATAAAAATAATTTGATTTTGAAGACAAACGTTGACAACATTATATTATCCTTACTAATATTATAAATGTGAATGTAAGTTTGTTTGTTACGCTTTCACGTAAAAAATACTTAACCAATCATCATAAAACTCTGTACACATATTCTTGGAGGTATTAGAAGTAACATAGGATACTTTTTATTGATAAAAAAATATATTTTTTCCGTCAGTTTAAATAGCCGTCAACGACGAAGTCGCGGGCACAGCTAGTAATAAATACATCTTTGAATTTCTTCACAGACGCATACGGTTTCATCACGTTTTCTTTCACTGTAAACCTCATCGTGTGATAAATCGCTGTACATAAGTTCAGCAAAAGTCATTGGTACTGACCGCCGGGGCTTGAGGTTGCCGTCTTTGGGCGACTACTCAAACCACTACTACAACCCCTAGTCAAGAGCACTTTTATCTGACATTATGTTTTTTTTTCTGACACTTACTTCACACGTTGTGTGTGCATTTGTTAAAATGGACACACAAAGACAAACTGCAATACACAAATAACAAAAGAATAAACATAAGAAAAAAAAA
>JACCPG010004276.1:0-24317 GCA_016069955.1 Drepana arcuata | reverse complement strand
AAAACTCATTGGTTCAATCGGGATTCGAACTTGCGATCTTTGTGTCGCAGGGCTACTACTACTCGAACCAGCTTTAATATATATATCCTCACGCTTTCCCACAAGGGTCCTCGAATGGGTAGGCTGAGGTGTATAGGTAGTACCCACACACCCACTTTCCGCTAGAGATATATTTAGGTGCTTTTATATATAATCTTGATTATATTGTATACATGTAGGGTAGTATAAATAGCGAAGCCTCTTCGTCACTGGAAGCTTTTTATCGCGAGTGCAAGACTATAAAAGTGATTTATTAGTCATAAACTGCACTTCAGCAATAGTCAGTTTACTGAACTTTAAATTTATCGAGAGTCCACGTAAAGTGAGGTAAATAAAATTACGAGTATACGATCTCATGCGATGGTGCTCGTCACTTAATTAACGGTGTGATTGTAAAAGTTAATAGACGGTTAACGTTGCTTATACATAGAAAAGATGAGTAGAAAAAGGTTGACGAAGCAGATATACAGAAAATGTATATGGAAGGTGAGGCAGAGACCGCGTTTTCTAACTATCTAGTTCAAATCACTCACAATAGTCTTTAAAACCGGCAAGCATGAAGGAAGAGATTGTTTAATTTCCATGTAGCGAAAAAGGTCTGTCAGTCCAACGAGATTTTGAGTTCTACCTTCGCTGCCTGCTCACTCACTCCCATACTGGCACTTAATACAGGTTTCCTCATGGTACTCTTAAATGTATATAAAACACGTTACTTAAGTTCAACAAAATTATGTCTATAGTATATAAACAGAATAATATTTTTAAATGTAAAGAAAACCCACAATGTAACTTAATACATACAAACATATCATCACGCCAAGTCCCTAACGGGGTAGGCAGAGAGTATAGAGCGCCAGTTCTCTCTAGACTTACATACCTCTTTCGCTTCGTCCTCATTCATCAGTCTCTTCATACATGCTCGTCGGTTTCGAGTACTCTTAACGTTCCCGTCCTTCAGAGTCCGACCTATTTGATCCAGGTAGTTGGAACGTGGCCTTCCTCTGCCTCTTCTTGCACACACTTTTGCTTTGTATATCTGTTTCGTCAATCTTTCTTCACTCATCCTTTCTATGTGTCCAAACCAACGTAGCATGTCTTTCTTCATCTTTACAATCACGCCCTCATTCACGCCAGTTGATGTGCGAATCTCTTCATTGCGGATTCGATCTAATATCGTTACGCCGCACATTTTTCGAAGAGATCGCATCTCGACTGCATCTCGACTGCATCTCGACTGCATCTCGACTGCATCTCGACTGCATTTAACTGCATGTAACTTAATTCTTAAATAATAAAAAATGGTTAGTCACCTCTCATTGCTGTGCCTTTACAGGATTTTATATATTAAATGTTTTTTTTAATACCACTTGGGTGGCAAACAAGCAGGCGGCCCGCCTGATGGTTACCGCCGCCTAAGACGGCTTGCAATACCGGAGCTATCACTCGCACGTTTGCCCTGCAGGAAGGAATCTTTTCACATCCTTCTTGAAAGTCTCCGTGCTAGTAGACATTACTAATTATACAGTCTAACTAAGTCTAACTATGTAATAAATAATTATATGTAGATTTAAATAGCATAACAGTAGAATCAATATCTAATTGCTTTTGTGTGTACGTAATAAATGTGAAGACTCAGACTCTATGTGTAATAACTTTTTCTCTCCAAGGTATAAATTGTGAAGTAGAAAATAAACAAAATGTATTTTGATATTAATCCCTCGGAATACCTACACGTTCCATCTAATAATGTCTAAAGGTAATATACTTGTTGAACAAGTAGACGTTTCTATTTTATTACATTATGTTTGTTTTGTTGTCACAATCATATTAAAAAGTCATTAATAAAAACGCATTATCTCGTAATTATATAGGTATAGGTATTATCCTCACGCCTTCCCACAAGGGTCCCCGAAGGGGTAGGCAGAGGTATATAGGTAATACCCACACACCCACTTTCCGCCAGAAGTATAGGTGCCAACGTGACAGATGGCGAGTCCATCGCCGTTACTCAAGCACGACTATACATACGCCTTTGAATTTCTACTCAGACGTATGCAGGTTTCCTCTCGATGTTTTCCTTCACCGTAAAGCTCTTGGTGTGACTAATCACTCACTGTACTCAGTCGGGATTCAAACTTGCGATCTTTGTGTCGCAGACAACTGCTCGAACCACTCGGCCACCACGGCTAGGTATTATTTCTAAGAAAATATTATATATAATACTAGCGGCCCGTCCCGGCTTCACACGGGTGGATAATTTATTTTTTATCATTTCGGAATAATTTGTATTTTTCTTGAAATTAAAATAGCCTATATTAATCAGTGATAATCTAAAATTTAAATTGCGAAAGAATTTTTAAAATCTGTCCAGTGCTTTTTGAGCCAATTCCCTACAAACATACTTACAATCTCTCCTCTTTATAACATTAGTAAAGATATAGATATAAATTCCAGGTTCTATTCCACTATTATCGTCGTCTGATGATGATGCTACTAGATAAGATTATTATCTTTACAGAGACTGCAGTCTCTGTAAAGATAATAATCTAATTTTAAAAACTCTACAAGAAATTAATATGGATCACACCAGAGTGAAGTTTGAACCGAGGTTATACACTTGGTATCGATAGTCATAAGCCACGGTCACCGTACTCATATACTGAACTCACTGGCATATGCCAGTTTCATGAGTTATACATATGTATAAAGATAATGTATTAAGTACGTATTGAGCGGACCAGTCCAGCCCAGCTCCCTTGCTCGCGATCCAGCAACGCCCTAAGCCAAGGTTCGTAGCCCACAGGGGGTGCCCTTAGCTGTGTTGCTTAAAATAAAGTGCCTGGCTGGAGGCCTAGGTCTCGCCATTGACCGGTTAAGTAGCAAAAGTTCCTGGAATTCACGCTACGAGAGACAATACAAAAAAAAGATATTTATATATATATATATATATATATATATATATATATATATAAAAATATATATATAACTTATTGAGCGGAATAAAATATGTTATTCAAAACACTGGTTTATTGATAATGGTGCGCATTTACACCAAAGCCCGCCAAAACCAATCGCTGACAGCTGTCATTGAAAGTGACCGCGCCAAACCGAAACTCACAGCTGTCAGGCAAGACAGTATACACATCAGAATGACGATCGCGAATAAAATGAAAGGAGCCTGGGACTGGGCGTGATACTGGGACTGAGCGTGATATGTATGTATGTATCAGTTATTAAGGCTTTTTGTGCCTGATAACTACATACACGCCAGGAGCCACAGACTGTTCGCAGTGGGCACACATCGCACAGTATTGCGTGCACACTCCCCTGTACCTCGCACTCTCACTGCACTCAATGCCTTCTTGGAGTCAAACCCCGTCTGTGACCTGTTTACGGACATATGGAAGGCTATCACCGGCATGTCTGGAGTATTGTGAGATGAGTGTATGAATGAGGATCTTACAATTACTAATTAGTGTAATTGTTTTTTTTTGCCGTACTAATTATGTATAAATAAACTAAAAATAATAAATAAAATGTAATTAAAGGTTTGGTGATTTTTACTTTACTCACAGGAAATAGTGGCCAACGTGTCGAGCGCAGTGCCTCGCTTCACTGCCGTGGGACTGTCTCCGGGCAGGACGTATGCTGCTGCGGTATTAGCGTACAATGCTAAGGGCAGAGGAGACCCCTATCCTCTTAGAGCGAGCACGTTGAGGCCTCCAGAGAAGCATCATGTTCATGACAAGAGCCTAGGTAAGGTTTATCTTATTTACCATATTAACTGAAGGAAGTGCTTAAGCAATCATCCATCAACTGTAACATTAGTACTTGATATAATTCCTCGAGTTTCTTCGTTTATTTACTTACCAGCTTATGCCCGCGGCTTCGCCCGCGTGGAAAGAGCAACATACATATTTTTGCCTTTATCATATTAGAGCTTTGAATCTTTCGGGATTCATATGTATTCTATGTCTTAATCCTGGATATAAGCCATCACCATTTTAGTAAAACGGCATTTTTTCTGTCGTAAAAATGATTTATTTTTTCAATAAAAAGTATCCTATGTTACTTCTAACAGCTCCAAAAATATGTGTACAAAGTTTTATGATTATCGATTAAGTAGTTTTTACGTGAAAGCGTAACAAACAAACAATACATTCACATTTATAATATTAGTAAGGATAATGCTTTCAAGACATAACTAATTAACTGAATTAATTAACTTCAGCGAGATTAGCATACATGATTTCAGGGGTACAGAAAATAAAACAGTCACTTTCGACTAAAAAAAAATAGTAATAAAATCTGTTAACCGTAACAACGGTATTAAAACACATAATGATGAATTCTCTAGAATGGGAACGTCGATAGAACTTGATGCCATCGCGCATCTATGAAACTAACGAACGAGGATAAAGCGTAAAAGGTTAGGGAGAATAACTGGCATTGGACTCTGGACCTACCCCGCGAGAAACTAAGCGTGATAATATGTCTGTATGTATGTTGAAAAGGTAAAATTTACCAAATGCGGGAGTACCACGAGCCTTAATATCAACTTGAAAAAAAATAATCAGTGCCTAACTTCAAATGGATGGCTTATTTCATTCCCACGGTGTAAAAGATAGGCTGTAAGGATTCGTTTTCAACAGATTCCTCAAAAGTAAGTGAATAATCGTCTCTAAATCTGTAGGAGCCCTTAACATTTTTATCGAAAACATGTTTTTTTTCTCAGATTTACCAAGGACGGCTTTCCAAATGTCAGGAGCGATGTCCGCGGCGGTGGGAGGTGGCGGGGCTCTCATGGTAGTGCTGGTACTCTTCACGGTAGCCGTGCGCCAGCGCTGCGCTAAGCGGAAGCCAAGGTCCGCGCCCCCGCCGTCGTCACAACCGGCCTCACCTGACAAACTGAGGGAGAAGGATGACAGTGAAAGTGATGACAGAAATCCTGATATCATACCATCGGATACTGATCAGATGCAGGTGAGTCAGGTCAATGGGCTTTTGTCGGCATTACTGATGCAATTTCAGCTATTCGCTTCTGCCCAGCGCAATCTTTTGACCAACCAGTTTATTTATAATAATTGGCACTTTATTTGCAACTGACTAATATGTGTTAAACTTGGTCTTAGTATTTCCCTCTCCACTTTTCAGATATTATTAACTTTCCTGGTTCAGGTAGGTTAGGGCGCTGCTTGAAAACATCTTTCCTCTACCAGTCTCGACTGGCTTCCGCTGTGCCCTTGTTTCAACGACAACAATATATAAATTTTTGGTAAATTTAATGATCCATAATATTTTATTTTCAATGTAAGGAAAACTGGACACTTCATATATTTACTGCTAGGTGTTGTGCCTCGTGTCAGTATAACACTGGTGTTTAATTATCTTCACGCCTTCTCAGAAGGGTCCCCAAAGGGGTAGGCAAAGGTGTCTCGATAGTGTAGCTACTAGGTTTTCAAGTCAGGTTTGACATGACAGGTCGAACCACTCGGCCACGACAGCTATAATTTGAATAACTAATTTTAAATGAAGAACGGCATGTTACTTTGGTGTGGACATATAAAATATATACATACATACATATCATCACGCCAAGTCCCTAACGGGGTAGGCAGAAAGTATAGAGCGCCAGTTCTCTCTAGACTTGCATACCTCTTTCGCTTCACCCACATTCATCAGTCTCTTCATACATGCTCGTCGTTTTCGAGTACTCTTAACGTTCACATCCTTGAGAGTCCGATCGATTTGATCCAGGTAGTTGGAGCGTGGCCTTCCTCTGCCTCTTCTTGCAGACACTTTTGCTTTGTATATCTGTTTCGTCAATCTTTCTTCACTCACTCTTTCTTCACTCAAAAAATAAAAAATATGAGTGAAGAAATATTGACGAAACAGATATACAATGCGAACGTTGTGCAGGAAGAGACAGATGAAGACGTTCCAACTACCTAGATCAAAATTGATCGAATATTCAAGGATGGTAACGTTTAGAATACTCTTAATGTATAAAGTATCTTATTGGGCAGATCAACTACTACCGGCAGCAAGTGTCGACCATATCACCGCCCGGCAGCCGCGGACCGCGGGGCAGCGTTGCGGGCGTGCGCGGCGGGCTGCCCGGCTATTGCGCGCTGCGAACCGCTCCTCCGCCCGCCCACCCGCAGATGCATGAACACACGGTAACTTAATTATACTTGAGTGACAAATATACAATGGAAAGTTTGTGCAACAAGCAGAGGAACACCACGTTCCAACTACCTAATACAAATCGATCGGACAACACGTATCGGACACAAGTATGGGATCTTTAAGAGTATTCGTAAACGCTCTCCGTTTGTACGAAGAGACTGATGAATGTGGATGAAACATGGGAGGTATGTAAGTCTAGAGAGAGCTGGCGCTTCAGCCACATTCATCGGTCTCTACACGTGCACACTTATATACATAAGTATGTATTTATAGCTATCATTGACCCACACAGCTATTTGTCGTATGGGCCACCATTCTGGCAGGCTTTAGTAAAATACAAAATAAAATATTTAAATTTAGAATGCGACTTCGGGCATACCACCGCCGGCGCGGTTCGCTAGCGGCTCGTGCACGCTGCCACGCGGCGCGAGCGCAGCGGGCGGGATCCCGCTGCAGCACCTCCGCACGCTGCCGCGCCCGCTGCCCGCCCCCGCGCCCGCCCCCGCGCCTACCCCCCGAGTGCCCCCACGTGACACCCCGCTCTGACAGACGACTCAGCTCTAGGACTTGTGTAAATAAAACTTTTTTCAAGTGCTCAATTTATTTTTCCGTAGTTTTGTGTTATCTTACGCAGGCACTGTTACGTAGGTACTCTCGTAAACGTGCTGATGGTCAAACTAAGTTTCCTATACAAGTGGTATGATAGCTAGTGATCAAGCTCTCGTGTCAATGGGTTCATACACTGAAATGCCATTGTGAACCTTGGTGCCTGCACTTAGCGTATGATTTCAAGTGATCGCAGATCACAATCGGCGGTCACTTGAAATTTAGTGGCATTCTAATTAGGTAGGACGAATAAAATAATAATTAAGCGTTTACGTTTTGTAAAATTGTACATAGATCGTATTCGTAAACTAGTTAAACATGAAAATCGACATTTATACATAACCAATCAAATTTAAAAGTGTTAAAATACAATGGCATGTTATCGTATTCCGTTTTGTGTGTTACGTTCCAGTATTTAAATGGTTGTGAGGAAAATTTTATTAAATCAAGATTTCCTATATTATAAGACATTGTAACGAAATACCCCTTTAAAACAAAGTGCGGTTAGGAGCACGTGTTTTGTCTCTTTCGCACACGTGACGTTTAAAATTAACTGTCATTATCAAGTCGAGTACACTTTTGTCGGCGCACACCTTCATTTGTACAGGGGAATAAAGCTACATACAATCTCGATATTTCTTAGAATGCTTTCGAAATGTATACCAATGGTTCGTTTAAAGCATTTTTATTTTTAATCACCTTTCAAAATAACTAATTGACCTTGTTTATTTGGAACTGTGTAATATCATTTTGTAACATGATATCTCTTATACTCTAAGGGCGGTTTTTATTGATTAACAGATGTCAAGCTAGCTCGAAACGACACTTTTCTTAATACGTCAAAGCTATCGGTTTATCTTTGAGGCGATTGCATTAAGATTTAAGCTCAAACCATCTTACAGCTGGGTTTCAAATGAATTTGCATCGCTATTGTTACTGGACTCGCTCTATTTGCGTGGGTTCACCTGAACTGGGACAGTAAGTCAAAGTCATTATCATAGTCGGGAGAATGTGATACGAGTATGTTAATAAAACGGATATCTGTATGCCTTGTCAATAGTTAACCTTGTACCATGGCACTATCTATAACATTTATATATTTATTTTTAATTTCTCTACCGTACAAATATCATTAAGTGTCTCGTGAATCCGTTCGGTGAAAAAAACAAAAAAGTTTTTAAATAAAAAAACAAATGCTAGCTTAATGTTTTACTGTGGGGGGCCTATGACACTATTTTTCCATGATAAGCCTCTTTAAATCTACTTACCTACATTTTGGGATAATTTTCTAAAACGGATCCCATTTTGTATTAATTCACCTCAAAGCCTGCATGCAACCAACGACTTCCCTAGATTTTCGAACTCAACCGGTTTCATCCGCGTAAAATTTGATTACACAGGAGATTTTTCCCGGAACATAACATAATATTGTAAATAATACCATACGCGCTCTAACATCTGTGCCTGCCCAGTATGGTATGTATAATACAGCTAATAATATCTTTGCCAAATTACATTCAATTTCAAACATTCAAAGTTTTTTTTAATTAGTAGAGTTATATTTGTAAACATTCCTATGTATTTGTAAACATCTTGACAATTTCTATTTTACACGCCACGTTTGACATTACAAGGATACAGATATCCAAAGCTAAGTATAGTATATTTAATTTGTCCATTAAGTTAATTTTTGTACATAAGACAATGTTACCATGTAAATATGTTTTATATTATTATCTTAATTGTATTTGTGTCTTAAGTCAATGGCCGTATTTAATATTTTGTGATTTGGCAACGCTACGATGATTATAGTAACTGTATTTAAAAATCATGCAAATCTTAGAAGAGTCGACGAAAAATTGGGTTAGAAGTTCAGTTTTTCTTAGTAAAATACTGCTTTGCAATTATAATCCTTATATAAACATATGTATAAATTTCAAGAGGTTTATGAGAATATTAAATAGAGCTGTAGCCCAGTATTTCGAATAGACGTATATAACGATTGCAGGTTCGAACTCCGACTGGACTGATAAGTTTTTTTCTGGATTTAAGTTGAGCTAAGCACTTGTGGCGAAAGAACCGAGAGGAAAACTGTGTATGTTTGAGATCCCTTCGGGGACCATAATGGACAGGCGGGAAGATATAAATTACAAGCATGCACCATAAAAACAATGAGAAAATAATATTAAATAAGTCACAAAAGAAATTAATCTAGCAAATAGGCTGTGTCAGGCTTAATTATCTAACGGGTCAGTTATCATTGACAGGAACAATTTGAGCAAAGTAATTTCCCCTAGACTGAAATTGTGTCATTCTTGATTGTAATCATTTATGCGTTATTTAGCCGCGAGAAAGAGCAAATCGATTTTGACATATGACCAATCATTTATATTAAGAAATAGTTGTCAGAAGTAAGAAATAGCCAGCTTGGCTTGGGTGAAAAAGTAACCCAGTGGCGCCACTTATCGGGTCCAATTGTGAATCTAAACCATTCTTGAATCCACCTGAAGAAACAGAAAATTGCATTAAAATCGGTCCAGCCGTTTACGATTTTATAAAGGACACACATTAATTTCTATATATAGATAGGGACACACGTGACTTCCTCCAAAAACTCAACTCGCTAATGTTGTATGATTTTATAATCAAATTAAAGCACGTATGCACTTTGTTTATATCAAAAGCTTTACAATGTTTTTTTTAATTGCCAAGGGTGACCAAGTTTGGTAAATAATTATAATATGCACCAGTATCGTAAAAAAATCAATTCTATTCTAACAATAACAATTTGTTAATAGCTTACAAAAACATTTGAATAACTAACTACTTACAGATAAGATATTTGACCCAAATCGGTATCTCGCAGCAACGTGCCAAGAAAATCAAAATCAAAATCAAAATCTTTTTTTTTCACATAGGCCCAGATGGGCACTTATAAAACGTCGAAAAAGAAGCACGGTTCGGGTTGGTCGCTTCCATGGAGAAGAACCGGCAAGAAACTCCATGGTCACTCTTTTCAAATCATTAGGCATATACAATATTTTTTTCGTTACAGCAATAGTACCCAAGTATGGGGGAACAACGTAGGCCCGACAATAGGTCGTTGCTTACTATACAAAGCATACATAAAACAAGATAATTATAACAATGTTAGCAAGATCTAAGAATCTGCAAAGCCAACAATGTTCTCACATTCAGAAGACTAGCAGCATTGCCACGCTGGATAGCGATGCTAGTTGTCTAAGCGAAGATTGTTCCAGACCACCACGAATGTCCCGCATAGCACTCGAAACCTCTTTAAAAAACAAACCGAATATTATTTATCACAGATATGTCTATATTTATAACGTATAAATGATCACAGAAGTTACTATATTAAATTCGTCGTGGAATTAAAAAGAAAAAAGAACATAAAATATTGGATACGGCCATAGATAATCATTAAAAGGGCGAAGTTGGACTCAATTTTGAAAGAAACACTATTGGTTTATAGTAAAATTTGTTATAAATCTACAGTTTGTTTGAAACGGATATGAAATATCCCATTTCGTTGCTAGTTAATAATTTTATTGGACCTCGTTCCAAATGGTTTCGTGCGTTATTGAAAAACTGTAAATAGTTTAAAAGAAATCTTTCTAACTGTCATGAAATGTTTTCATTAAATTATTGAGAAATGAAAATAAACGAAAATATTCGCAAATGTTCGTTTTTGATGTTTCATTTTAACCCTATATATCTTCCAATTGTATATAAAAGTAGGGAACTGTTTTGTAGTGTAACCACTGTTTTTAAGTTTGTATTTTTTACTAGTAAATATTTTGCACTTATTTCACACTAATTTCTTTCCTCTTTATAATATTCCTGCCGATAGCAAGTACGTCTGTGTGTTTGTTACTCTACACCTAAAAGTGTGACAGCTAAAATGCTATCGACTAAAAATACACCTTACTATGCTACTATTAATCATTCCTTCGCAACCATAACTCATGAGATAGACGAGATTAAATGAACTTAGAAAAACTTTGTGCGATGCTTGTCATTATTCACGACTAAAAGCTTTAGTTGGAATAAGGTCCGGACAAAATTGTCTTATGATCTTGAAGCAACCTTGTTCATAAATAATACTAGATATGTCCCGTGAGTTCACCCGGGTAAATTTTAAAGGTAGTTTTTTTTTGCTTTATTTTTTTTAACCGATAAGCATGTATGAATTGAAGGGACTGATGAATGTGGACGAAGCGAAGAGGTAAGGAAGTATAGAGAGAACTGGCGCTCTATACTCTCTGCCTACCCCGTTAGGGACTCAGCGTGATGATATGTATGTATAACTAGTTAGCTATTCACCGTTAGTGATATAAAAAAACTGTAAGAAGAAAAAACCTAATATATGTTTAAGATCGATATTTTCTTTGTTATGTCAAATAGGACATCGAACACTGATATGAATATAACATAGCGCCGAGAAAACGTAAGTGTTTTTATCTAGTTGTGTAGTTTTATCTGCGACATATATACAGGAGAAAATAATAGATCAATATTCATGTTAATCTGAACATCTTATTTGTAACGAACAGCCTACTGGCTTGGCCTGCCCATAATGACATATTAACTCCTATATGAGTATACATACCGATTCTGTGAGCTCATTTCCTCTTCCTCCTGCATAAGGTGGGTTTCAATATTACAATGGATTTAATTAATTTTGATATAGGAGAAATATTGTCGAAACGGTTTCAAATTTCATATAAGTATAATTTTGAGTTTCTAAACTATGTTTATAGTAATTAACTTAACTCGAACGCATAGTAATTTGTTTTAATACAAAATTAATTCAGTTTAATGAAACTCTCGCAAAATCTCGCATTATCAAAGTAAATAGTTTGACAACAAAGACATCTTTAACGCCACATTGGATTCGGCAAATTGTCAACTATGCGAGTTATTCCTTAGGTCCTTTCTCTGGAAAACTTTGCAGTTTCACAACTTAGCTAAAAGTTTGAAACTATTTCTTGGTAACTACGTAATAGTCTAGTGGAGATAGGTTGGTGGCCACCGAAGTGTGACGTTCGCCTCAAAGATTGTGTAAACAGCAACAGATCTCTTAAATACACATCAAATAGTTCACACCGACAATAGCAAAGTTCTTCTATTAAATATACAAATGTTTTTTTATTTATTTATGGTTAGTTCAAACATAAATTATTATTCAGATATATATCCTCACGCCTTTCCACAGAGGTCCCCGAAGGGGTAGGCAGAGGTGTATTGGCAGTACCCACACACCCACTTTCCGCCAGAGATATACTTTAGGTGTCAATGTGACAGGCCGTTACTCAAGTACGACTATACATACGCCTTTGAATTGCTTCTCAGACGTATGCAGGTTTCCTCTTGATGTTTTACTTCACCGAAATCTTGTGATGTGACTAATCACTGTACATAAGTTCAGAAAAACTTATTGGTACGGTCGGGGTTCGAACTTGCGATCTTTGCGCCGCAGGCAACTACTCGAACCAAGGGCTTCTATAATTAAGATAAGCTATTGGTAAACACATCGTCACGCCTTCCACATTTTCTCAGATATCAGAACAGATAACATACAAACACCCTCTTTTAATCATATAAAGGTAAATGTCACCTGTCAAGATGACGTGCCACAATAGATGCGCCCCGCGGTGTTACCCGCAGTTAAATAGCAAAAGATGTGGTTCCACGGTCATAGTATTTTACGGGCAATTGTAGCTTATATATAAAGCTATATATATATGTGTATAGACTAGCTTATGCCCGCGACTTCGCACGCGTAAAGTTGGAAAAAGTAGCTTTGAAAATTTTCCTGCTAGCATCGGTTCAGCCGCTATGCCGTGAAAGAGCATCATACATTATAATATAAGAACTTATGCTGGTGGTGAAATGGTGATAGCTTATGTCCTATTCCTAGGTATAAGCTATCACCATTTCAACTTTCAGCCAAATCGGTTCAGCCGTTTGGCCGTGAAAGAACCGCAAACATCCAAACTTACAAACTTTCACATTTATGATTAGTAAGTTACATATACTCTTATATAACAATGCGTATGCCAACATTCGTGGTGATTAGTTGAATGTTAAGACATAAAATGGTTTACAAACAAACAAATCCATTATTATAAAAGCGAAAGTTGGTCAGGATATATGGATGTTTGTAACTCATTCGATTTGATTCAATTTGGCTCGATTAACAACGAAAATATGCTTTATTCCAGAAAAAGCTACAAATGAAATTTTACTCAGGAGAAACCGGGAATAGGTAACTCGGTAACGCACGCATCGACAGCCCTGGTGTTGCATCCATAGGCAGTGGTAGCCACTTACCATCTGACAGGCCACGTGCTTTTTGGCCTCCTTAGTGGTAAATAAAAGCTAGTTCGCGATATCATAAATTATATATTTTTTATAAAGTTATATTAAATTTTTTATTCATATTGTTTTGTATTTCAATTACTAGATCGCATGCGTAACTAGTTACTATGTGTTAATACATTTTATAAGCAAACAAAACAAAATAAAAATCTAGCCGCCGCGAATAAATATTTCATGAAAAAGCTCAATAAATACCAATATCCTCAATTTAACTAAGAACCACGGGAAGTACGGTCGCTGGGTCCATTCACATTTTTTTAACAAAAACCCTCTATCAGCAGAATGGTTCGGGGAACTAATGCGACGTCATTAACCCGAGACTGGGGGGGTGGCAAGCTCGTAAATATTGGCCTGTGTACGGGATGTAGTGAATTATTCCCACTATTGAAGGTAGTATTGTCAATGTATGACAAATCAGTATTTATTTGCAAAGAGCCATGCTGGCTGAGTGGTTCGAGTAGTCACCTACATCATATATTATGCATGTTCGAATCCTGACCTGGATTTTCATGCAGTTGTTACCAATAGGCAAAGTGATACATGATAAAGATTTAGGTGGAATATTGAAAGCTTTTATGGTAACTGTAATTGAAATGAGCTGATGCTCTTTTACCTATCTAATATGTGACTGAACTCCCTCTAAGCGGCTGGACCGATTTTGATGAAATTTCAGTGTGTGTTCAAATTAATTGTAAAATGGTTTAGATTCACAATTGTACTTATTATTGCATGGATGGGTTTATAATTGGATTATTAATTAAAATTGAATATAAATTTATTAAAATAGCCATCCTTATATCGTTCTGAAATCGTATACAATACAAACGAGTGTTTAATGAATTTCTTTTTAAACGTATGTAGGCCTTTTATTGAGTTTCCGGAAACTCAACGGTCGGGATTCGAACTTAATATTTCTGTTGCGGGCGATTACTCGAACTACTCTGACATAACAACTGCTCATATATCCTCATAACTAAGTATGCGAAATTGTCCCCAAATGGTATCTCTAGCACTTGGCTTACGATCTTCTGTATAGTGGAGATACGAATCACTGCAAAATTGACCGCCAATCACATACGTGCAGTGTCAAAATACGCACTAAAAATACAAGTGCCATAAGTTCTCATAAATTACAGTCGCTCACTGAAATTTATGCTGAAATGCGGAATCTAACTCGTGCATTTGGTTAGCGTCAGAATAGCAAACACGTTTTGTCAGCCATATTGGCTAGGCGCGCGAAGTTTTGTAGTCTCCTAAAACAAAATACGTTGTATAGCATTCAGGCGACGTCTAAAATAAAATAGGATAATTCTCTCGAAATTTAAGGAACTGAAATATTATTATTTTGTGCTACATTTTTTGAGAGCATGTGAGCATGGCGAGTGACTGAATTAATATGGACCATGAATGGAGGAATGTGATTTTTTTTATAACATTTTTTTAACGTAGACTTTTGAGACGTAGAGGCCGAGTGGTTCGAGTAGTTGCCTGCAACACAATGATTGCAAGTTCAAATCCCGACTGTACCAATGAGTTTTTCTAAACTTAAGTACAGTGATTAGACACAACGCGAGATTTACGGTGAAGGAAATCTTTCAGAGGAAGCCTGCATATTTGAGAAGAGATTTAAAGACGTATGTATAGTCGTGCTTGGGAACAGCGGTGGACTCGCAATTACCCAAGCCATGCCACGTTGGCACTCAAAATACTTATACTCAAAATACCTATCTTGGGTGGAAAGTACCCACTTTTTACCTAGACACCCGTCTAGGTTCTACCTAAAACTTCTGTCTACACCGACGAGGACCCTACCTAGTGGGAAGGCGTGGCGATATATTATATTATTATTTATTATTATACCTGTATACTTACATCCAGTTGAGTCCACGATGAAGACAGTTCCTTCTTCACGCAAAGAGAGACGAACGGAATAAGACGAAATTTGGCTCAAAGATAAATTTAGGATTATTTTACGTAGGATCAATTTTTTCCACCAAAAATCTACCAATGAAATAAGCCTAAAGAAGCAAAGCTTGTACAAACCAATGCTTGAAAATGCACGTATATAGATTTATTTGTATAAATAGTGATTAGTCACACCACGAGCTTTTACGGTGAAGGAAAACATCGAGAGGAAACCTGAATACGTCTGAGAAGAAATTCAAAGGCGTATGTATAGTTGTGCTTGACTAACGGCGATGGACTCGCCATCTGTCACGTTGGCACCTAATATACCTCTGGCGGAAAGTGGATGTGTGGGTGTTGCCTTTACACCTCTGCCTACCCTTTCGGGGACCCTTGTGGGAAGGCGTGAGGATATATTATTTATATTATTATTATTTATTTGTATACAAAAGAGATCCAGACTGTATGTTTTTAGATAGGAAAATAAAAAATAATAATGAAAAACCTAGCACATTCTGATCGACGTCCGTGGCGTAAAAGGCTGTACCTAACTGTTTTACCTCGCGAACCAAGAGCCAGTCAATTTGCATTTATTACCCTCACGTGCTTTTGTCTGTGAGCCGACGGGCTCTATTTAGAAAATTCGATGTCGAATATCGTGTTTTGGGAATTTGATTATGTTGAAGGAAAGGAAGGGTACAGCTAATGAGGACTCGATGTAATCACAGGCTTGTAATGCAAGTAGGTAGTTAGTATGGGTAATATCACGTATCTTACACAAATATTGTGTTAGTTAGTACATGATTATAAGCATTACCCAATTTAGAGCCGTGCCTTATTTTCACGGTTTTTCAGTGTCATAGGTGTTCAGGTTTTTCTCTTGGAAACGGTGTCAATGTAGTTTTATATTTAGTATGTGCCGTTCAATTTGTCTTCCCTTAGTTACGTTGAACAAAAGATTGCTGATTTTAATTTGTGTGTAATACAACACTTTTCTTTTGAAATAGGTATATTTAGGTGTTGACGTGACAGATGCGAGCCTGTCGCCGTTATTGAAGCACAACTTTTCATGCTTAGCAACGATACTAAGTATTTATTTATTAGTGTTTAAATTAAAAGTTATTTGAATTTTGATTTGAGAAAGTTAATTTAGAAATATATATTATATAGGCCATGTAACGTCAGTTTGGACGTTTAGAAAGGATAGGGAAGGAAGGTTGACGAAGCAGATATACAAGGCGGAGGTGTTTAGAAGAAAAGGCAGTGGAAGACCACGTACCTACTATCTAGATCAAATCTATAACTCAAGGATGGGAACGTCGAGAGTACTCATCACCAGTATGCATGTTTGATATGCTGATGAATGTGGATGAAGCGAAAGAGGCCTGTAAATATAGAGAGAACTGGCGCTCCACTCTCCATCATCCATTAGGGATTCGGCGTGATGATATATAATTATTCACATTTAATTAGTCTTAACATTTACAATGAAGTCGCTTCCACGGTATGTTTACTAAGACCTTTTAAACAATTCCACGGATTTTAATACAGGTTTCAGCATAGATAGAGTAATTCAAGAGTAAGGTATATAGTATGTACAAGACAAACATAATGCCACTTGCGTGCACTTAAATTGCAAACACTGACTAAATCTTACGATATAGATCAAATTAATGTACTAAGGAATGCTTTATCTTGAAAAGATCGATAAAAATGTCCGCGTTGGTATATATTTATGTCTAAAAGATAACCCACCGTAACAATTTTTATCTATATTGCACCTGTGCGAGGCTGGGGCGAGTCGGGTCTATAGAAGTTGGAAAACACCTAAAGTGTGTAAACACTTTTCCCGTAGAAAATATCTTTAATATATAACTTAAATTTGTTAACATTTTGATTAAAACGGCTGAAATTATTGTGCTAATTATATAGAATGTCGGAACAAGACAAGAGTCTTGGAACTTTCATCAAAATTCAGACAAATATTTGCTGTCACCGTCTGTCTATTTATATTACAATATTGAGTGATACTCTAACTACATTTCGTTTGGAATATTTACATGCCAAAAGGAATCATGATAATTTATCTACAAGATACTAGAATAATGTTCACAAGTAAAATATTTATAAGGTAAAGAAAAACCCGATAAATATTAAGCAAATAACGACAGACAACAAATTTCTTTAGCTGATATGCCTATATATATTTAGATGCTATTATATAGCTCTAGTATTTACAAAGGTCGTAGTAGTCGAGTGGTTCGATATTTAAACGATAATGAAATGAAAAAGAAGACCGACGAAAATCGTCCTTGATAAAGGACTCGCCGTAAGCCATATTGGTCGTTATAAATATATAAAGAGTCGTGGTGGCCGAGTGGTTCGAATAGTTGCCTGCGGCGCAAAGATCGCTAGTTCGAATCCCCACAGTGATTACGAGCACGAGCTTTACGGTGAAGGAAAACATCGAGAGGAAACCTGCATACCTTTGAGAAGCAATTCAAAAGCGTATGTATAGTCGTGCTTGAGTAACGGCGACGGACTCAGCATCTGTCACGTTGGCACTTAAATTATATCTCTGGAAGAAGTGGGTGTGTGGGTACTACCTATACGCCTCTGTCTACCGGGAACCCTTATGGGAAGGCGTGAGGAAATATATAGTCGAGGGTATTGTTAAACCTCTGCCTACCCCTTCTCTTGTAAGCGTAAAGAGGTGAAGTATTATTGTTCAGTTTTAGCGTGCAACGACCAAATTTGAGGAAACTCTTTATAGTTCCTCGTAGCTAAGAATATATTTCTCTGAGCGCATTTACAAAGCAACAAAGGGCATGGACGAAGACATTTCTCAGGGTAGCTTTTATTAAACGTCTTATGTAGTTTGTCACTAGTACAATAAAGGGGTCGGTGCAGGTACAGGAGGCGTGGTGGTATGTAGCTGGTCGTTACGTGTTTATTTAACTCATCGCAAGTACCGCAAGCAACGCAATATTGCAAGTTCGAATCGCGATTGTATCAATGAGTTTTTCTGAATTTAAGTACAGTGATTAGTACACCCCAAGCTTTGCGATGAAGGTAAACATCGAGAGGGAACCTGCATACGTCTGAGAAGAAATTCAAAGGCGTATGTATAGTCGTGCTTGAGTATCGGTGAACGGTAGCCAGAGAGGATAGAGCGCCAGTTTTCTCTAGACTTACTCACTTCCTTCATACATGCACGTACGTTTCGAGTACTCTTAACGTTCCCATCATTGTGTCTGATCGTTTTGAACGTGGCCTTCCTTTGCCTCTTCTTCCACATACGTTTGCATTGTATATTTGTTTCGCCAATCTTTCGTCGTCCTGATGTCCAAACCAATGTAGCCACGTTGTAGTTGATCAAGTACGACTATTATATACGTGCTTCGCATTCAAATAGGAATTTTCACTTGTTTGCAAATTTATGCAGGTTTTGCTTCAAAGTGAAGTTTGCGGTTTAACAAATCACTGTGCAAGTTCAGAAAAGCTCATTAGCACAGACGGGTGTTTGAACTTGCATATTTTCACTTAGCACGTGAATGTTGAATGGGACCAAAACATAATTATTTTTAATGTACGAACCGTTATTTAGATATGGATATGTATATCCTCCCTCCCTCCCACAAGGTTCCTCGAAGAGGTAAGCATAGGTTTATAGGCTATACCCACTTTTCATTACTCATTGCCGTTCTTTGAAAAATATTTAAAAGTATTCAATAATGAATTGGACCCACATTTTTATACGTGAGATGTAGACATGGAGAGTATCGAGTATCTGACGTATCAAGACCCACCGTTCAAGTCTTAATCTGACTTCCAACGACTTTCCGACTGAATGATGTACCCAATAAAAAAAAAAATAATTAAGTTCCCTAAGCGCCTACATACTTAAACTACACCGTCTAAAAATACTTTGGGGCTAACTATTCTAAGTGACAGCTAAATACCTCGACGCAGCCAAGTCGTGCCAGAGGTCAGGAAGATATAAAACGGTTTTCAGCCAGGACGTATCCGTGGAGTTAGTCTTAAAAGGTTTTATTATTTTCTGTCGTTGTTTCTACCTATTATTTTTGTGCTCATCATTTTTTATGGCCAGACCCTCCATTACACGCCAAAGAGCAACGTTCACAGGAGCAGAATTTTTCAGGGAAAATAATCGTTATGGAGATATGCGTTACGAGCTATTTTCCTTTATCGATACTTTGGATCATTGAGCACATTTTAATGCACGATTAAAGCTTTGGCGCGAGTAGTGTTCGACAGACATATTCTTTGAGGAATATTTTTTAAATATTCAATTTATCTATATGCCCGTGGGCTGATCGTTGGATTGGCCAGATCATGATATGGCTGGGCACTTCTTGAAACGCCGGCACTTCGTGATATGGCCGGCCATATCGTGATGTACCCAGTAAAAAGTCGTACATATGTATATTAGCTGATTTACGTAGAATTACTACTTCGAGTAGCTTCGCTAACCAATTATACATATATATTTAAACATCCGTGTCACGCAATAGAGTGCCTAGAAGGCGGGATTACCACGTTGTATGGCAATTGATGAAAATATATCCTTGATTTCCCGTACAAAGTATGCATACCTCAATTCATCTATTTATCCAGTCCTACTCATTTGCTGCAAGAACTATAGTTGAATATAGTTAAATCAAAATATATTATATAAAAAATGACCGTTGAAATTGGTAAAGCAGCTTAGGCGTGAAAACTTAGCAGACATACCGAGTTACTTTTACATGAATATAATTTAAGTATTGAATTAAGTAAATATTGTAAGCTTTTTCATTCACAGCCCATTGTAGTTCCGTCAATATGTTGATTTTCCCCCCTCTGAGTTTGTTGCTTGCTCAATTTAATTAAATATAACTTGTAAGAAGTGATAAATATCTTAATATATATAAATCACGTGTCACGGTGTTTGTCCGCGATGGGCTCCTAAACTACTTAACGGATTTCAATCAAATTTACACACCGTGTGCAGTTTGATCCAACTTAAAAGGTAAGATAGATTACATCACAATTGTACCCGATAGGTGGCGCTGCGATCGTGTTCAGGAAGTTTCACTTTTCCCCCGAGCGAAGCTGGACGGGACAGCTAGTTACATTATACTTAGGGCTTTATTTGTGTTAATATTCATTATTATTTAGTGTTCTCTTTGTATATCTCTCAGCCATTCGTATATCAATAGGACCTGTTATATCCTTATAGGCAGCGTTATGAATGGGACTGGCTGAAACTAATTCAGGTAAGTGAATTACCTCTATTCATCGAAACACGTGACTAACGTATGTTAGCTCTTTCAGCGAAAATGGTCTGTACTGTAAGGAAGATGACGGTCTATTCTCCCTGTCTCTTTTATTGTCTCTAGTAGCGTAAGTTCCGGGAGCGTTCCGGGAGAACAATATCGATACCAAATGGCCTCGAGCCAGGCGCTTTTTAGGTGCTAAGCAAACACAGCTGAGGGCACCTCTTGTGGGCTTTCGACCCTGGCTTAGGGCGTTGAGAGACAGTGTATATAATAATAATAATAAACTTTTATTTTAGTATGTAAGTTTTTCAAAATAAAAATGAAATGAAAACTTCTTTTGACGCGCTGAGCACTTTTTGGGGAAACAAAAATCATAGAACTCGAGTCAACGTCACCGAACGCTTTTCATGAGCTATATGTATACTGTATATATACATGTGAATTGATATATATGAATGTATATATATATATAAATTATTATTAATAATAAATATATATATATATATATTAATATCGTGGTTGGGAACACAAATGGCAAGCGAGCCCGAGGTCGATCTCCTACCAGATGGACCGACCAAATAAAATACTCCAGGTCCCCGAGGTTTAGCTCCTATTTCCGCCAGTTGGTGGAACGGAACGCGGCGCGCGCGCTTCCCGGTTAGCCGGTGACTTTTGACAGTGACGTTTCAATACAACCCATACAACAGTGCAGTTCTGGCCTCCGGCCGATGTAGAAGTGCGGGTGTGACATCCGCCCGGGGGGAGTGCGGAGGACCCCCGCCCGAGGCGGCGCGTGTGCTCTTCTCTCAGCTCTCATTCTGCTCGATATACAGTGACATTACAGTTAGTTCGAACCCCGAGCCCGCGCGCATGAACTCCCGCCGTGTGTGCGTCTAACTCTCGCTTGATTCGATCCCCGCATAACGCATCACTGCTCATATTTCGGCTCGATACCTAGAAACTAGAAAACTACATAGACTTAGTGACTTTGTGTACATATCCAAAAAGTGAAGAAAGAAGGAGTGTCTCGTGGCACGTGCCGCGTGGAGAACATCCATCAAATCAGGTCAGTTCACCTACTCTCGTCAGCCCATCCGTTCCCTTCACACCCCCCGCTCATACCTCTCACTCCACTCATCAGCTCATCGAGCGCCGGGGCCCGCAAGGCCCCGTCATACTTTTGATCCAATCGAGCTGGATTGGAATCTGCCCATATTTCAGCTCAATTCTGTCCAGTAAATTTTAAATATACAGTCCACTCAATATTTTTTACATCCACCTCCATTTTGTTCTCGATTTGTTCACAATATTTTTTCTCTCGGTCAGTCTTTCTTAATCTACCCTATTTATTTGTATTTTTTTTTCTCAGTAATTTATGTTATACCATTACCGTGTCATTGACCTTGAATAGTATCAGCTGAGTTGTGTCTATGTAATAATAACGTAGATACATAACGAGTATTGTTCAACCAAATTAATTTAATTGTTTGGTAAGTACGTAATAAATAAGTAATAAGTGCTTGTCTGTGTGATCGGCTCATATATTGGATTAGATACATCGTTTTGCTCGACATTTTATTTTACATTTCTACAATCAGTTACTGTCCAACCTGCTACAGCTCATTAGTGAAGTTTATTATGCTTGCCTATTGAATACTTACTCACTACTTTGTAAGTTGTATTACTATCTAAACCGTAAGTTAAGAAATTTTATAATCTCAATTCATACGTACGTTCGTTGTTGAACTTATCAGCATTACATAAACAACGCTTGATAAAACAAAACGATTAGCGTTGTGTAACTGCTGCCTAGCAATAATCCTTATGTCTATAGCCCTAAAGACGATTTTCCTTTGAGTGCCTTAAATACTTACCTTTTGTCTTCTCGTAATTATAGTTGTTAATATTCACATAGCTCATTATTAAGGTTCATAAGTAATCTATTAGTTTCAGCACATAGTCTTTTTCTTTTATAGCCTATAGTTTAAAATATTAATAAACATAGGTAAATAAGTAAAACTCGTAAGTTCAACTCATCTCACTATAAAATATCACATTTCTGCACTTGACCTTTTGTATTTTGACTGTTAAATATTTCAACTTTTAAACATGCCACACTCAGCCCCACTGCGCTCCCTGAACTGATCCACCACTGCCACACTCAGCCCAACTGTGTTCTCTGCACTTATACACCACTGTCTCAGCTCATCCACGACGGGGTCCATACAAGGCCCCGTCATATGCTGCACAGCTCATTCGTCAGCCCACCTGCTTCTTTTTTTGTGTGTGCGTCTAACTCTCGCTTGATTCGATCCCCGCATAACGCTCATCACGCATCACTGCTCATATTTCGGCTCGATACCTAGAAACTAGAAACTTACATAGACTTAGTGACTTTGTGTACTAAGTACTACATCTCCAATAAGTGAAGTGTCTCGTGGCACGTGCCGCGTGGAGAACATCCATCAAATCAGGTCAGTTCACCTGCTCTCGTCAGCCCATCCGTTCTCTTCACACCCCCCGCTCATACCTCTCACTCCACTCATCAGCTCATCGATGAAGCCGATGGAAGCAAATTCACTCCAAGTGTGGACCACTTCTTGATGACCACAATCCTCAGTCATGAGGGCACGACAAAAGAGAGAGAGAGAGAGAGAAAGAGTGCCAGTTCTCTCTAGACTTAAATACCTCTTTTGCATCATTCACATTTTATCAGACCATACGTACATATTTCTTTAAACTAATTACAAAACACCGCTGTTAAAAATGACAGTACCTTTTTACTTAAAAATAAAAGCAAGCAATTACGTAGATAAAAAGAAAGAAAGAAGGAAACACAAGACTGCCAACCTTCAAGCGAAATAGAATAATTTCACGAAGGAAGTACCGTACACCATTTTAATTAAGCCTCACGAGAAACAAGCCCGTAATAAGTTGGGAATATTTTGATGTTGCACACTCAAATAACGTTGCGTACAGTTGTTGTCACTAATATTTATTATTGTACTACTAAATTACTGTTACGAAAAACTCATTGGTAAGGTCGGGATTCGAACTTGCATTCATTGTGTTGCTGCTCCAACTACTCGGCCACTACACACACAACATCAAATACCAGACAAAACTTTGGCAACGCGAGTCAAGGCATAGGATAATGGTTATCGCTCGCCTACCATCCTACCGCAGGTTTTTTAAATAATTTGCTGGTTTGCTCTCCATGTTTTCCTTCAACGTATAGCTCGTGGAGTGACTAATTAGTTCAGATAAACTCATCAGTATAGTCGGGGTTCGAACCTTGGTGTTGCAAGAAACAACCCGAACCACTCGGCCACCACGGCAAAAATAAATAAACCAAATTTTATGTATATAATTTGAATAGACTCGCCTAATAAATTGCTCGGCTGTGTAATCACAAATGCAGCAAAAGGGAAGGTAGTAAGTAAAGCAAGAGGCATTCAAAGCTATTATATTTAGACAAGGGATATTGAACCATCTATAAACACTAACACATCACATAATACGATGTACTTGCTTTATCTAAGCAATATTTGTTTTGGGTATTTACTATTTTAAGAAATAAAGTACTGGTACCACTTCAAATGTGAACGTTAATGCCTGCAATAATTGAAGACTGAGTCCATGGTAGTAACAACTGCCCGGGAATATAAAGATGCGTGTATGTGTGTGTATGTGCTAACGATATTTAATAACTACTAATCTTATTATTTAGCACTACCCGAGTATCAATCCTGTGAACACACGACCTAAGGAGTACAAACTATTGGCAGAGATGTAATACCCACACACCCACTTTCCGCCAGAGGTATATTAAGTGCCAACGTGACAAATGGAGAGTCCATCGCCGTTACTCCAGCACGACTATACGCCTTTGAA
>JACCPG010004275.1:0-19052 GCA_016069955.1 Drepana arcuata | reverse complement strand
AATTCCTTAAAGTGCAACTGAATTTGCATGGCAGCACGCCACGTTATCAAATTAATTACACTCGAGTATTTATTTATTCGCAGCGGCGTGTATGAGCTGACTTTTATTATTTTCGACGCCGGCAGACCACTCTGCTTATCTTCGAGGCCATTACTGTCCTTACACTGGGATTATTACTCAAGTCAATATCTTTGACTTCTGTCTGTCGGTATACTTAGTTTTGCTTCATTATTAACTCCTGGGAATTGGGATTCAAAAACCACATATGCTATTTCTCAAATGCTTAGTTCGTAGTATGCTACGAACTATCCCATGAGCTGTAGTGACTGCGCTTTTAGGGGTCACCTGTAAAAACAATATTGCAGGTTTGAACCCAGCGGTTAGACAGCTCTAATGTATCTTTTTTCACTACATAGGAACATTGGTTTATTATAAAATTAATTATTGCTTGACAATCGATAGCATCCTCTGCGATCCATCCTGATCCAGCGAAGACGTAAGAAGTGATATTTAATAACTTATTAAGGTTCTTCAACATTGGACACATTGCACATTACACACAAAACAAGGGTTTTTATAGCTGAGTTTTAAGATCAATTGTGAATAAACGGTTGCTTCGCGCAATAATCATAAACCATTATTGTTAATATAGCTCTACGATGCCAATGATTAACTGCAGGCACTTGACGTACATATATCTGGCACTGAACGCGATCGGCGTTCCAGCTCGTAAAGATGCATCTGCTTGTAATGATGGGTACTCCCAGGCAATATTATTCAATTGAACATTTGCTTACAACCAGTAATTATGCGCTCTTACCGTCCAGTCAAGATACACACATTCATGTCGAAGGAAGAATTACAAAAACTTGTCTGGTGAACATTGAAATCAACCTATTTATCTATCGTTAGCGAGTTCTATCGCCACATTTGTAGTGGTAACTTCAAATCTTCCAAATCTACCTACATCTCTGACATTCAGTCTGATTTCTGAAAGAATCGTAAAAGCACCCCCAACGCTGGCATTGCTTCATGTCACGGCTCGGCTCGAGTTCCATTTGTCCCTCATCATGTTTACACCAGAACTATACGTGTGTGACCAAATAAACATAAACAGTTTTTAAGTTATGCTAATGTAATCTAACAAAGCTATGTAAATCCACGGAGAAGCCGGCAAGTATCGCTTACCAATATTTATGGGCATCCGCGCGCTCCCGAACACACTCATCATAAACATTAGAGACATGTCTCGAGATACCGATTAAACGATATGGAGATACATTGCTATGTTTATGTGGATGCTATGTCGCCCGCGCTCGCCGCGCACACAGCATCCCAAGCATTCCTTTCCTCTATCTTCGTCGTCGTTGACATACACTAATTGAAAAAATATCTATAAGCTAATATTTTATAACTAATCACAAAAAATATAAAGGACTTATATCTCTGCGATCCTAATAAAACCTTCCTGTGATCATAAAAAATATTTCAACTCAATGTCGTCGACTAAAAGGCATACGAACGAAATCTTCTAGTACATTCAGTAAACTAATCTTAATGACCTTTGACAATCCAAGAAATAACATTCAATGTAAGTACCTACAAAAAGAGAAACCTATTGAGGCCAGGTTGGTGAGATGGACTATAAAAGGGCCCAATAAAGATAGCACCCGCTTTCTCAGTGACCAGCACCGGACAAGTGGCCCCAGTATTTAGCATTTATTGCATGTTTACTGCGACTTGTATTAGTTTATAGCCCCGCGGTAACGGCGTTACCACATTTGAAATAATGCCCCTGGATGATTAGAATTCAAATTTATTGCCCCCGTGTCAGTAAAGTTAACCTATCAAAATCTTCAAAACATATGTCAATTTGAAATGAGGCAGTCGTTAAATAAATTATTCTGTGATAAAAGCATTTAAAGTATGAATATGTATGAAGGAAACATAATAATCCATTCTATATATTAAAAGCCCTGTGTTTATGTAAGCTCCTTTACATATGCTCAGATTTGGCTTAATAAAAGTAGTAAGTATAGTTAGTAAAAAAAGGCTTAGTAAAAGTATTTCCATATATCTTTTAAAATCTCGAGCAAAGTATTTGTAATTCATCACCCACCTGAATCTGTAGTTCCTCTCTACCGAAGATATATCAGTATTATCTTAATAGTTAAATAAAATGTTGCAGCATCTAAAGATCCTTTAAAGTTCAATAGCTTTAAAACATTGCTTTGGCTCCTTCCACCGAAAGAATCTAAAATATATGCAAAAATCTGGGTACTTGAGCGGCCCCAGCGCGTGACACGCCTGCGAATAGGCCGATGTAATAAAAGCCTCTGATGGAGATATAATGCAAAGTGGATACCATATCTAATGGACTAGTCATCCGCTGGCTTCCAGTTATAGTCGAGGGATGGATCAGCGAAAAGTATAAACCACCTTAAACAATCCCAGAATTTGAATTGGGTTTCTTCCTCATACCGACTTGGATAATAGTTTCAATCGATTTACAGGAAGAGAAAATGAATTGTAGTATGTAGTATTCATTTGTGGATTCGTGTCGCAAATGATTAGCTGACGGAGACTTCCGAAAAGCTTCGAATTTTTTTTCCTTAAACAATAATATTTTCTGATGTACACGTACACATCCAAATAAGCTCAACTTAAAAAAATCGAGGACATAAATGTAAAATTAATTTATTAATTAAAAATAGTGAGCCTCCAAAAGTCAGCCTATATACCTACCTACCTACCTATATACTCGGGATATGTGGATCTGAAATACCATTAATACCAAAGTTTGGACAACTATTCTCTCTTGTCTCTATTCATTTGAAAACCCCAGGAGGTGTCTGAACATTTTCAGCTGCACCCTCACTCCTTGTGAGGTATACCCGATATATGGCAGAAGTTTAAACCCCCGATCATATCTTAATCCGGCAATAACTGGAAGTCTTTATCTAACCTCACAATAAGGGGAGGAGGCGGCTTCCCAATTTGGTAACATGGTCACGCGCCACGTCACATCTTGCGAGGATATACTTTTTGTTTTGATATGGGTGAGACGTGTGCTAGTTGTATATTTTGCACGTATATAATGTGCGGTCCACGGGGTGGGTAAATATTCTTCATGCCTACCCAAATGATCTTCCCGGAAGGCTAAGTTTTCACATTTCCAGCTTGAAAATTTACACATAAAATTCGCTACAGATATATTTACTTAAGTTCTACACATTACGGTTCGTATACATATATTAACAAAATCATTAACTTCATCACCTTCCTCCGCTGAAAAAATTCTTAAAGCCCATGTGGAAAAATCTGATACTGAATTCAATTTCAATACTGTTACCCCCGAAGAAATAATAAAAACTTTTAAATCCCTAGATATGAAAAAGTCTACTGATTTATGGGGACATTCTGTCAAAGTTCTTAATAGTATTATTGACATTGTTGCAGTAGACTTAGCATTAGTTTTTAATGCGTGTATTGCTAGTGGTGAATTTCCTGATCAAATGAAATATAGTAAAATCATTCCTTTATTTAAAACTGGTACCTTTACTGACCCAAACAATTTCAGACCAATCTCAATGTTGCCAGTTTTCAGCAAAAATTTTTGAAAAAGTTTTACTCAACCAGATGTTAGCCTTTTTTAACAAACATGAGTTGATGCATACTAAACAATACGGATTCACAAAGGGTCGCTCGACTACTGATGCAGGCGTCGAGCTTATCAGGAAAATTCTGGAGGCTTGGGAGGATTCAAAGGATGCTTTAGGTGTTTTTTGTGACCTATCCAAAGCCTTCGATTGTGTGCATCACGAAACATTGATCAGGAAGTTAGACCACTATGGTATAAGAAATTTAGCTCTTAACCTTATATCATCCTACTTAAGTAAAAGAGTACAAAAAGTGTGTATACGTGGGGAAATATCTCCGGGGTGCCCAGTAGCTATGGGCGTTCCACAGGGTTCGATTCTCGGTCCATTTCTTTTTCTTATCTATATCAATGACCTACCTCACCTGGTAAATGATAAACATGATATTGTATTATTTGCTGATGATACTTCTTTACTATTTAAGATAGACCGGCAGAAACATGACTTTGACGATGTAAATAATGCTCTCTCTGACGTGGTTCATTGGTTTAGTGCCAATAATTTGGTACTTAATGCTAGGAAAACGAAATGTATTAAATTTACAATGCCTAATGTGAAAAAGGTTTTAACTACCCCTATACTTATAAATACCGAGGAGTTGAACCTAGTGGATTCAACAGTCTTCCTTGGAGTCACATTGGATCACAAATTGCAATGGGGCCCCCACATTAATGGATTGGCGAATAGACTCAGCTCTGCAGCATTCGCGGTAAGAAAAATCAGACACTTGACTGATATCAACACAGCCCGTTTAGTTTATTTCGGCTATTTTCATGGTGTCATGTCTTACAGCATTCTTTTATGGGGTAATGCTGCAGACATTGGATCTATTTTTGTGCTGCAGAAGCGGGCTATTCGTGCAATTTATAGCCTTAGACCTCGTGATTCTCTCAGAGAATTATTCAAAGAAATTGACATATTGACCGTGCCATGTCAATATATATTACAAAATGTGTTATATATTAGAAAGAACATTGTAAAATATAAGAAAAATAGCGACTTGCATACATTGAAAACACGTAATAAAGATAAACTCCATGTACCTTCAGCTAGATTGCATAAAACTAGCAACTCATTTGTTGGGCAAGGTATACGCTTTTTTAATAAGCTACCGCAGAAAATAATTGAATTACCTTATGTAGAGTTTAAAGCTGTCATTAAAAGTAAATTAATACAAAAAGCTTATTATACAATATCAGATTATTTGAATGATGGCCATACATGGCAATGAATTGCTCCTCTTATACAGAGTTTATATGTTATTTAATCTTTTTCTACCCCTACGTAAAAGGGAACAAATGTTAAAAGAAAAAACCGGGGAGTTTGTTTCGCCGTTTCTTCTCCTGGCGGGTATTTTTCTTGGAAACGGTGGTAACTTTAGTTTTTGTTAAGTATATGACGTTCAATAAGTGTTCCCTGTGTCCCTTACGTTGAATAAAATATTTTGATTTGATTTGATTTGATTTGATTTGATATCAAGATTTTTCAGATGTCTTCTGTGCGTTTCTGAAGTATGCTGTTAAGCTGATAAGGTGATAAGTAATTCAATTCAAGCTTATTTGTAGACCGGAGGCACCAGGTTCATAGTGCACATGTACACGACACAGCGATGCAAATGCATATATATTTCCATTTGCAGTCAATAAGGTAATATTATGTATATTTACTGACAGTTGTACCTACCACTTTAAGGAGACACAGTGCTGCCTCTATACGAAACAACCCCCGACTGTCAGCTGTTTTCGGGAACACCGAAGAGGCGGAGTTAGCCTTCGTATCCATTACGCTTGAGAAAGGTCACACAGATTGGTAGCATTAGGGGCACTTTCAAATGGCAGTCATCCGTTCGGTAGTGACTTTTCTAATTTGTATGATGTTTGCTCGAGTACAAGGGTAACGGATTTTTTTGAGAATTTGGATCAGTTTCACACGTGTATGTTTTAATCTCAAATTCAATGGAAGAAGATTGAATGTTCTCTCTAAGACTGGCACTACTGTTAAGGAATTAAAGTAGTCTACTTTATTTAGAGAAATAATAAGGTTTCGTGCAAGTAAAGGAAAAGCATGCCTTTATGTAGTACTTGGACTATTAAGCTTTTATCTACCAGCAAGATGTATAGTCGCCACTCCCCGTGATTGTCGAGGGAAAGTAGCGGGAATGTGTGGTAGATAGTATTGGCGCGGCGCTGGGCGCGGCCGCGGAGGACAGCTCTGCGCCACAACTGGCTCATTATGCCCTATTCATTTCAATTACAATACACTTTCATTGATAACAATATTGTAGGTCACAACGGCGAAATGATGTGTTGACACTATATGCCTAACTAAAGACCTACTGGATTTAAAATAAGACCGGATAAATGCGATTTCTTCTCCTGGCAGGTATTTTTTCTTGGAAACCGTGGTAACTTTAGTTTGTATTAAACGTGACGTTCAATAAGTGTTCCCTGTGTCCCTTACGTTGAATAAAATATTTTGATTTAGATTTTTTGATTTTGATCAAGACAGAATTTTGGTGCTTAGACCGGAAACCGCCGGGATTTTAAACGACACCCAATTTTTGTCTTGTCAGCCAGGAGCCAATAGAAATTACGGTTTCCACAGCTTATCTTGAAACAACACGTAATGATAATCATACTGTAGCATTAATATAGGTATTAATAAAGATACATTGTCTTGATATTTATTCGATTTCAAGCCCCAACTACCCTCCTGGACCATAACTTTATATGCGGCCTGTACTGTTGTCATTACCTCGCCCATCTCCTTTGACATATCGTCAACATTAAAATTGTGATCGACGCTACACACGATATAGTTACACAGATATTAATTAGAGTACTCGAAACCGACGAGCATGTATGAAGAGACTGATGAATGTGGACGAAGCGAAAGAGGTATGTAAGTCTAGAGAGAACTGGCGCTCTATACTCTCTGCCTACCCCGTTAGGGACTTGGCGTGATGATATGTATGTATGTATGTAGATATTAATTACCCACCGTAGAAACTATTCAATCACAAACCACTCATGTATTCGGACCTACATTTAAACAAATGTACAGGTCGCCCGGCGATGCCATCTGCGATTGTAATCAATTATTCAAATCCGGCAAAAGATTAGGTTACATAGTTCATAAACATCGCGCGGCCGACATTTACGGCTTGAAGGTTGGCTTTTATGGATCTCAAAGGGTTTTAGCACATATTCATTTATTGATTTATTTAAATTAATTTTCATTCTATAGCTATTAACACCAAACATATTAGCTGGCCGTAGATTATGTAGGCCGGTGATTACTGGTGGTCGAGCCAGTTCCAGCTTCATTGCCTTGTGTACACATTCCACAGCCCTGGGATCCACATCTAGAATGGTCAACATTGTGCACTAATCTTTATCTATGTGACAACAACCAGATTCCTATCCAGCTAGAACGGTCGACTTTTACGCGAAATCCAGCTTAGAATAAATACGTAATTTATTTATTATTTATGAATGTGGGTATTCATTGCACAGTCCCGCCCTGGTGTTGGTCTGAGAGATGATGACAACGAAATGAAAGAAGATACATAGATAGAACAGGTATACAGGCATACATAAATGAACAGACCGCCAATTAATGCTTTGAGTGATGTCAAAAAACATTGTCTCTTGTTTATGTGAGCCCCCACAATGGCGGCCGGCTCGAGAGTGACGTTAACTAGGTTAGCGGGCTTTGTGTGAAGCTCCCACAAAAACGGTGCAAACCCCTTTCGGGGAACATGGCACATGCACAATGTAGAGCACGACGACCTCACCCGATTAATTCAACAATTAATTAAAAATATGACTTGATTGAAATGCAAGCTATAATAAGCTCCACAGCGCAAGCTTTAATGGTGAGTTTGGCAATAAACGCGCCTACTTCTTGTATAACAAGCATTATCGATGGAGTCATCTCGTCCCCATGGCAACTGTAACACGAGTTCAGAATTCGAAGTTCCGGAATTCGGAACGTGCTCTCGGTGCGGGATGTCTTAGGGGGGGAGAGAGGAGCGAGCAGTTTTGATGCTTGGCGGTTTTTTATTGTCTAACAAGACTCCAAATCAGCATCCGATGATATATCGTATATATTATATTACTTATTGTTTGTGCGTAAGTAAGTGGAAGGAAAGGCAGGGGAAGATTCTGAAGATCACGTTCCAACTACCTAGATCAATTCGAGGATGCTATAATAATGTTACATTAACAGCGCTTGAAATTATAGTAGGAATATGGAAAATTAAGAACATGTTTCGGAAGGAATCACATTAGTGCGTGTTAACAAGGGCATCTTGTCAACCGCGAGAGGTGCGAGGATCAAATCGGCAGATCGCGTCCGCACCCTTTGTGACGTGGCGGTTGCGTCTCAGGTCACGTCTGCAGCTTCCAATATGTCCGCCGTGTGCACCGACGGAGACGTATTATAATGACGGCCCGCTTGTCTTGGGCTTGTTCACTCGACACACGCACTAGCACGCTGAATGAGATGAGACTGATCGCTAAAATTGCACGATTACTACAGGTCACCCGCGACTTAGATCGATAAAAAAAAACAATGAAGTCATACATATCATCACGCCGAGTTCCCAACGCAGTAGGCAGTAGGCAGCTAGTATAGAGCGCCAGTTCTATTGACTTACAACAAACTTGAAACAATTATTTCCTAATTAGGTACTTTCCTAATTTTAAGAATTATCAATTGCTTTTACAAATTTTCGAACACTCAGATATTATTTTGAGAACATGATAACATGAAAATTTAATAAATCACATTAATTATTATACAAGTAAATGGATGTCATTAACAACTAGTGTTCCATCGACAATCTTCGTTCCGCTTAAACCTAACTAACCAATGCCATAAAAGCTGAGTGAAAAATGGAGCCAACTTAATCGGCCAAAGCTCCAGTCCTCTGTCGGTAACACTTTAAAACATGATTTTTATGAGACCAGTAACATTAATGAACGCGGCCAAGAATGGTTCCCAGCAGCCAGCAGCATACCACAATTCGTCACATATCGTTTACGATCGTTTAGTACGGAAATGTCGGAATGAATACGTACATATGGCCAGTGGGTCTAGCGGGTACCTGCCGTTACACGCGGCCGCCGCACCGACACTAAACTCCTACCTGCCTACTACATCACTCATTCACTTACACCATATGAGCACACTGAGGATCTTACTACTTACATTTCTTACTGACACACACACAATATAACACAATGCTAATTCCTATATGAACTGTACTGTGTAGTGTTTAATGTTTGCGACACATTTTACAACTCTTGCAGGCATTGTCGCATATATTTTGTAGCTTTAGTATTTTTATGTTCTTTCCATTAATAAGTAAGTTATACGTGCTTAGGATGTATCCCCGTACACACACACATCTCTTACAAGACATGAGCATATATATGTTCGCCATTCAGTTTCGATGCCATTAATGTCGATCTCTGTATTGCCAACTATTAACTGCTTTTTTATATTGGTCGATGTTCTCATTTGAATTTTTCTTTATTTCAGACTAATAAAAACTACAATAATGCATCGCGAACATTTTATCGTTTTTAATTAAGATGGCCTGATAGTCGTGTGCCCAGAGGTCTGCGGAGCTAGAGGTCAAATCCGAACTCCATTAAGGAAAATATGTGTGATGAACACGACCCGATGTAGGTATACTTACATATCCAATTGCTTAGTATATGCAAGCTTTAGCAAAGCTTTGGTCTATTTGTCTAGAATTGGCTCAAGATATTTCGATAATTATTATATTTATAATGTCATTAACTTAAATAATATAATATATCCTCACGCCTTCCCACAAGGGTCCCCGAAGGGGTAGGCAGAGGTGTATAGGTAATACCCACACACCCACTTTCCGCCAGAGGTATATTAGTTGCCAACGTGACAGATGGCGAGTCCATCGCCGTTACTCAAGCACGACTATACATACGCCTTTGAATTTCTTCTCAGACGTATGCAGGTTTTCCTCTCGATGTTTTCCTTCACCGTAAAGCTCGTGGTGTGACTAATCACTGTACTTAAGTTCAGAAAAACTCATTGGTACAGGCGGGATTCGAACTTGCGACCTTTGCGTCGCAGGCAACTGCTCGAACCACTCGGCCACCACGGCTCATTAACTTGATAATGTTTATGACCAAATATGCATATCCTATTAATTAGGTAGCATATGGCCTTTGTGGTATGTCCTTTAATAACACACTGACAATGATTGAAGTAAATGGACAAGGATGGGAACATATCAGTAAACTAAGGTGTCATAGGACTTTACTTCGCGGCTGAGACAAAACCTAGTTTGAGATCGAATTATTGTCCTGAGTATATTAGATATTTCTTATTTATTTATTTATTTTCATCTTCTTTAAGCAAGACACATTGCAATAGTGGATCATAGGGTTTAAACGTGTGTTCACTTTCATGTGCTTGTAACTCATACTATCACTAGCAATGGTTTTGATTTTTGTATTTGTATAATGTATATGGTAGCGTATACCTCGAGTTAACGCACGTTTTATCCATCTCATCCCTGCTCCCCTGGTATCAGCGCCGCGAGTGGCACTGACCACTCAAACATGGGATGAAATAGTAACTGACCTAGTCGGGGACAGTTTATGACGTCATTAAAGTCCCGCGACCACTCACCAGCATTCGATAATAGCTAATCGAATGGAGATAACCGATCGTAAATTATATGCAAAATACCGATAACGTCCAAACTAAATACAATAATGACAAAAAGTCTTAAGTCCCTGGAACACTAATTAATAAAGGACCAGCTTTTAACGTTTATGTGCCCCCAGTAGATAAAATAGTAATTAAGTAGAATTGTGTGCAGCGCGCGGAGGACCACCCAGGGGGGCCGGCGGGGGCCTAAAATACACACATACATATACAATATGGTTTCGCATACAAATACCGGACCGTTTACGAACGCAACAGATTACCGATGCGAGAATATAAATTACTTGATTTGTCGTCAAATCTCCATAGACCAACTCTAATAAATTATTTCTGTATAATGTAATCAAACCGATTAATGTATCTGAAAAGTGCTCTTTTTTGACTCAGGTTTTCTCAAGACAACAAAGATCTCCGAATGTTATCGACGTACCGTCACATACGACCCTTCGTAAGTATATATGAACTACTTCTAATGCTGGTTACTGTCTTTTGCTTCTGTGTGCTAGCAGCACAAGGGAAGTACGGGTCAACAAACTGTCAGCACAGCTTTACCTTGTGGTTCAAAAGCCACCAGCAGTAGCGAGCAGCGGAAAGGAACCATAATAAGAATAGTTTAGTAGACGTGTAGGGCTCTACGTATCTCTGGATTACAGAGTGTGGACAAACCACAACAAATGAGCTTGTCCCTAATGCAGCACCAGAGATAACGCAGCAATACCTATTAGTGGGCAACACATTTAATTACAAGTAATGTGACATTAGCTATACGCCGCGGGCGCGGTGGCACAGATATCGCTGCATTACTCCGGCCTCGGTGGACTCCACGTACACGTAAAAAACACAACTGGCTAGAGTGTGGGCCACAAGACTAGCGGTGATTAAGGAATTGCACGTAATATAATAAATGCAAGTTTCCTCTTTCAGACAAAAACGCTCAGTAGAAGCAAACTTGGATAAAACACATAGGATATACATATTTCATTAAAAAAAGCTACCAATGAAATCAAATTTTATGCGAGTGAATCCGCACAAGGGCACAACCGACGTGGCTCTGCTACAGGTGTCTGTGGCGCCTGGCGGCATGACAGGTGGCGAAGCATTTTGTATTTAGACCGAAATCCAGGTGACCGTTGATCTAACACTTCTAACACTATAGTTGTGTAATAAATTCGGTTATCTTCAGTTACGGACCAAACGTAATGGTAACTCAGTATTTGCCGGTTTCGTGGCCACACGAGTCGGCAACGGCTTTACAAGCAGACGTATAGTCCGTGTTGGAATGATCGAACAACATAATCGGACACATGCGGCTGGTTTTATGTTCAACAAAGGATTAAGCATCTTATTCCCAGAGCCATTAGGATATAAACGCAACTAACATGTGCTGTAGTAACTTAGTCTCTAGCAATCATGCCAGTTTTAAATTAAAGGAATTTAATCTTTATAGACTTGTAATAAGATTGTGAATGTATGTGTAAGTAATATTTATTAATAGTTAATAGTTGTTCGATTGTAGTTATCTCTGGGCGCCTACAGTCGGTGCCAGCGGGTCGTTAGGCGGGTAACACATAGGTGACCGTTTTTTATTTGGGCGTCAGATAAACATGTCTAATGGTAATTGATTTATCAACAGGCATTAGGCGTAATGTATGGCGCTGTGGCGGGGCTGTGCTGGTGACACTGACACTGGCACTGGGGGACACTACTAATAGCGTGAGGCATTATATTGCAGGCCATCTCGTCTCTCTAACATATATATGGTACAGCAGCAAGAGTGCTGGCTAATCTATAGGTGGACCTCCCCGAGACCTCCCGGGCAGACTGATACCTTTTGAAGGAGGACGTGGCTTACATTCTTACGCCTTCTTGAATAATCTCAGTGATGAATATTTAAGACTAATGTGGTCGACCGTCTGGTCTAGTGGTTAGAGCTCCTGACTACGAAACTTGAGGTCGCGGGTTCGAATCCCGCTGAGGGCAGATATATTTATTATACACGAATATTTGTTCCTTAGTCTTGGATGTGTATATATCTATCTATATAAGTAAATATATCGTTGTCTAGTTACCATAACACAAGCTTTGCTTAATTTGGGACCAGGTCAATTTGTCAAAAAAAAATGTATTTGAAGGTTTAAACGTTGTAGTGTATTTTTGTGCATTACCATCGAAGTTTATTGGCGTGTTTATTGTAAAATTAAGCTTTGCTTTTAGAACTATTTGCCATGGAGCGACCTCGTCTTGATGGTTTTGGCAGCCATGCAGTGCAAAGTGCTACCTGTGTGCACCCTGCGCAGGCTTGAGGACTGGCCTCCGAGGGGGAGGGATTATTACAT
This sequence comes from Drepana arcuata, assembly GCA_016069955.1. Taxonomy (NCBI): domain Eukaryota; kingdom Metazoa; phylum Arthropoda; class Insecta; order Lepidoptera; family Drepanidae; genus Drepana; species Drepana arcuata. The sequence goes on along the minus strand of JACCPG010004275.1, from coordinate 6,331 downwards.
ATTGATTGCCCCATATTAAGGCTATATTGCGATCTGGTCAAGGATAAAGCAATTATGTGACGTTACAAGTAAATACAGGAATTAGCCGTCTTTTAGCGAATACATACTAGACACAAATATGAAAATATATATAATATGATAAGTGATTGGTTCAAGTCGTATTTGCGTCACAAGCACCACTTCCGCCCGCCGTGTCAGTTCGGTATACTAAGAGCTTAAAGTCTGCGCCGCAGCCTGTGGTGTACCACGTGGGCATACCAACGGAGAGCGGATGTATTGCATCTCAAATGAAGCCCTCCCTCAATAAATAGCCGGCGAGCACAAAATTATGCCCAATTACAGTACGCAACGTGTAATCACTTTGCACGGAGCCAAAGCGCTATAAAAGCGATAAAATCAGAAACAAACAAAAAACCGTCACGACCTCGCGGCCCGCCGTGTAATTATATGCAGCGTCTGGTCCAAGGGGGGGGGGGGCGCGGAGGATGCTGCCGACCCTCAAGGGGTTCCGCACGACGCAAGGGACGCTCACACATGGTCCATGGCCATCTGAGCACTGGGCTCTTGACCGGTGTCAGATCTAACGAGAATTAAGCATTTCAGCATTAATTAAACGCACATTAGACAAAAATATTTATTTATTGAATCAATGTAGGTAAACGGTTACATGGACCCTTGTAAGCGGGCATTACAATAGATTAGAGAAGGGGTGTGGTCGTTAAATAAAGGCAAGGCAGGCTATTATTAAAAGAAAATCTAAATTCCAAGGTATATGTGCGCTCGTAGATGGCACATAATCCTACATCTTTCTTGTATATAGCATAAATAGTACTTATCGCCGAACATTATGCATAAAAGAAATCATTTTTGAACTTTAACATTTTTTTCGGATTGACTTCCAAGAAAAATCGCCATGAAGCATTTCTCTAATAATCTGAAAAACGATTTCAGGTATAAAACAAAAATTTTATGTAAAAGGCCTATAAGGCTCATTGTTATCAGCTGGCGGATACGTCTGCTCGGGTGTCCTTACACCGTGTCTTGGATTGTACCAAGCTGCTTCCAACATTCATCCGAGTATGCCTCGCCCGAGCCCGAGGCCGAGCACTCCGCAGGGATCTCCAAATGTTCCAAAAGTCACGTAAACACCGCGATAGCATCACACGCCCGCCACGAGGAGATTAAGTGCGAGTGTCATCGCGGCTCTCACGATACCGCGCCGGATAGGGCTCGTTACCGGCCGCGGGACAGCACTAGGCATGCTCTCTAATAGCGATGCGTGCTGGGGACATCACTATTATATTGTCGCTCATTATATTTCGGTGAGCGAGGCCTCGCTGGAAAGTAAATGACATGATAGTTGATAAGCACGTACTCAAAGTACGATTACCTACTATACGTACATTTATTTGTAGGGTTCACGCGCATACAATTTTATTTCAATGGTTTTTTTTTTCTGGAACAAAACATATCCTATGTGTTAATCCAGTTCTTAGTCTGTCTCCTATTTCACCCAATTCCATTCAGCCGGTCTGACTTGATCTGGCTCTGCCTCATCTTGCCTCGAGAGTACCCGAGACCGTACAGCAAGCGGATGAAAGCTCACTGCGATATCAATCTCAACGATTTGGGTACGATAAAGTCACATGGAGTCATATCAGCGTACAATGCTGCCAAGTTATGTCGAGCGACGGTGCGAGCTGTAGCTAACGTCCCTGATACATATAGCTAAGTGCGCCGGCGCACGTCACTTGGCGGCACTGTATCTCGCGGGCCCATCTATTCGACCACTGTGGATATAATCTATGAGTTATGTTACTGGCGTGTTCAATAAACACACGGAAATGGGTAATACGAGTGATCGAGCTGATGGCCGTTAGATGTGTATCTTGTAGTAACTTAATTAAACTGTAATTGCTCCACGGACAGTTACAATTAATGCCGTAAACCCACTACTAGGGACTTTACAATCGTCTTACGGCAAGGAGGGCTCAGTAATAAGTTGAGATTTTAATTGAATAAAAACCCCTTTAAGCAAAATTTTTGGTAAAAAAATAACCATTTTTAATTGTTATTATTAATTGTTGTTATTGTAAATAAAGTATACCATTGGTGAACATTACATGTAAATACATATATACATGTGGTTTTCAGCGGGAATCGAACCTGCGGCCACACAACTTCGCAGTTTCTCTGACGTCTAGTCCAGACGACTCAGGATAATGAAGCAGTGTGTCCAGCGCATAATGTTGCCAGCGACCACACCACCATTGCCCATACACATGCAGAGAGCTCGTTGATGATCAGATAACAACGTGACATCTCGACATGCATTACAAACTCTCAATATAACACAGTACATTCTTGTACTCGTCTGCCTATCGACATGTCCGTGCTGTGTGTGTGTGTGTGATAAACTAAAATGATAAAAAACTAAATTATTAACTACGGATGGTTGCGATACAATCTGTGAGTGAACAAGACATTCCTATTATGTTAATATTATACTCAACTATTTGTTTACTTGGTACTCGCACGTTTAATTAAACTTAATTATTGTATGATATAAGACTTTGTACCTCTCGCTCGTTCCCACAGAGCTGTCGAGATCAATTTATTATGGCTCGTAGCTGGTATATTTGTCAAATTCCTCCCATCCCGCCTGGTGGCCGCCCGCCCCGGCACGCACGGCCATACGCAATACCTCACTCGCCACCGACGGGTGCCCGCTTTGCATGCTAATGTTCTATTGCTAAACGGCTGGTGTCATACAAATACTTGTCTGCATCGGCATCCAGACCATTAACTTTATAAAAATTCCTTAAGGCTCACCGACAACCGCGACGTTATCCGAAACTTACGAAAGCTTTAAGTGTTGTCTCTACATTTAGGGTAATTGTCGAAATTTAACAAAAAAAAGGGTACTTTCGAAAACTAATTCCACGAATAAGATATGATAATTTTAGGTGAACAGCGGGATATCAAGATGTAATCTAAAACATCATTATTACGTAGGTACCTAATTTTATCACCAAAATATATATTTGGTTAGCAGAGGTAGGCCATAACGGGCTTCCCGTTAGAATTTGGAGCTGCCCGACTGGGGCAGGACCTCCACCTTATAGATGTCCGTAGCCAAATAACACAATTTATTGTGTTGTGTTCCTACGTGGTGAATAAGGTTACCAGTAATGAGCTCCTTGGGGAGGGGGGAGGATTGTTACATTGTGTTGGAAGCAGAGGGATTAAACCCATTATGCTGCCAACACACTGTAACTCTCCGAACACAGAGTGGCAACGCGCAAGTGATACTTCGGTATCGTGAGCGTAAATAGGCTACGGTAACCGTTTTCCATCAGGTGGGCCGTATGCTTGTTTGCCACTCTTGTTGTATATATAAAAAAAAGGTCCGCGAGTTTATCACTCATCTAATTGTTTAAATATCCTGTTTTTTTTCCTGAAGGTTCCTTTTTCCGCGAGGCTTTTCTTAGAGAGTACAGCATGGAGATCTTCAAGAACGGTGTGAAAGATTCCTTTAAGTCACGATCACACTTAGTGCCAGGACGAGAGAGTCCTCGCACTCTCCCTGCGCTCAACGTTCTCTCACCTCTCTCCCTCGCGAAGGTATAACGTAATATATAGCAGGTAGCAGCACGTTACATCAGTCACCACCAACGTGTTACATACAAGTACATAGAGTATAGAAACGGTATTTGGCATTGCGAGTGCTATGGAGGTACTCTGTGTAGTGTATCAAAATATCAGCGGAATTATAATGGAATGATAGTAATGCTGTGTCATTAATGATTGTCGATGCTGTCAATAGCAGGGCCGACGTTTAGGTATGTATGTACCTCAACGAAAGTTGGGTATGGGTACTCATCAATAAACGATGTATTGAAAAAGTCAAGCACACACTCAACTCCGCCAGCATCAACCGAAAGGCTTCCCAAATTATTATAATAATAGTAACTTTCTCTATTGAGTGCATAAAGTGCGCGTCGGCGTGTCACGTGACCGCACCATAGCGGGGGGCGGAGTAGCTTCATGCACACCCAACGCCGGCGCCGGCGTCGCCCGCAGCTGATTGTGGGCTTGGGCGACGCACTCGCCAACGGAAACCGAATACACCTCAGCGCCAAGTGACTGCACCTTCTAGTAAAATAATACCCATGAGAAACATGACTCCTCCATCGCATTTTTTTGTAAATCTGTCAACTACGGTTACAAATAAAAATAATTGCGGCTCACTTGATCATAAGCGTTAACTACCGCAACTAGCGCCTATGGACGCTTACACCTCCAGAGGGGTATCGCTGGGACAAGGTATGCGGGTGAATTCCCCGTCGATAGCGAGAGGTACAAGGGGATAATTTGTTGGTCCGTACATAATTTTGGGGGATAAGGCAATCGAGGGTTAGCAGCCGACTGATGAGCCTGCCCTGCCGCGTGACCATCCTATGTGCATCACAAACGGGGGCTGCGTAAGAAGCAACAGCCCTACTGGGGACGTCCCTGAGGCGGCTGACACTGACCAAAGCCAAAGCCCATGCACTTTGACCTTGATTAAAAAATATATTGTTGAACTATAAAACCTTGTAGCGAGGCGAAGGCTAGTCTAGACCACGAAGTAAACAGAAGCGTGAGATAGTAAATCTTATCTCGTCGACCCTAAATCTATGCTCGTAGCGTGTGTACCGCAGCATGCGCCCCTGGTTGGCGGTGTCAGCGCACCTCCATCACACGACCAGCTCAGCTAGGCGAAGGCGAGACGTGGCGTTAGTTAAACTCACCTCCCCTCGACTACTCGGCACACTGTGGGGTTGCATTGTTACACGACTAGCGGTCAATTGCATAACATTCATGGCCAATGACATGATTAATTAGAGTCGTCAAACTTAAAAAATAAAAAGCCATTTAACATAGATTCAATGTAATACGCTACTGGAAAGAATTCTCCAAGCCAGAAATAGCGATATAATATTAAATTGTATTTCGTAAAAGTTACAATATATCCTGATAAATGCCATCCATTGTTTCATCGGCGACTGCGCTCTTCCCAAACAGCCTTCCACTCGGGCTGCCATCATACCTTGTACTTCAAGCAACATACTTGACTGTGATGAGTACCTGTAGCTTTATTCACATGTATAATGGCCAACATACCACCGAGAGCTCGCACACCACTTATCATTTCTGACAAAGTATCTTGAGCGAGTTCTGGGAAAATGTTTGCGCGTTCGTACGAGGAGGAAAGTAAACGGCGACGTCTCGCGGAGAATGGTATGACGGCGCGCATTCCTCTGGGGTTGGCAATTTGTCCACTGGTGAGGGAAGACAATGCAATACCTCACAGATACTTAAGAGGCACCTATAATGTATACATACTGTATGGCACTACCTCACTGGGTCCTGATTTATTTGTAGCTACTACTATTATATTATATATAATAGTAGTAGTGGTATTTTCATGTTTAACTCCGGATGTAATAACATTGTCGTATGTGATTCCAGGGACGCTATTTTTGACTCTGCAGCCTCCCACCCTCCGCCCTCAGCCCTCGACCGCAGCCGTACTATCGGCCCACACACTTGTTGTACGCAGGCACCGCGCGGACAATAGCATAAATCATTTTCAGTCGCCTGAAAACATACCATGTAGGAATGTGTACGTGTCCTCTCGCCGTCCCTCTCGGGGTAGGCAGAGGGGCAGAGCGGCAGTTCTGTTTACACTTACAGACCTCTTTTCCTTCATCCACATTCATGTTTACCGATATTTATACACATTTAATCTCAACTCAGTTGATGATCGTGTATGTAAATGACATCAATAAAAGAAAAGTTAAGGTTTCGCACTAAAAGGTGCGGATAATTAATATTTATGTAATGTTAGCTAATGTTAAACGTTAGTTATAGAGACAATCATTGACCGTCATTAGTCGGCTAGACGGGCGGAAGGACAAAAACATAATAGCACGTGATGCCGGCGGGCGGGCGGGCGGGCGGGCGGCGGAGGGGGCCTGTTCCAGGAAAGGCTCGAACTCCAGGGTCGCCATTTGCTTGCTGTTCGTTCATCATCGATATCAATAGAAAATTAGTGCAGCAGGGTTCTGTGGGCTTCACTCTCGAGACCCTACACAGGTGCTCAGCGAGTACATAAAATGTCTCTCGTTGAAAATTGCTTAAGTCCGTTCCCATTACCCTAGTGCACGGCGCAACCTCACAATCCTCTTGCTTTCCTTCAAACTCGACTTACATATAAAAGTTCACCATAAAGTTTTGTTGTTTCTGTGGACCGACGGCGGCCATTAAACGTGCTAAGTGAAAGCTA
>JACCPG010004273.1:0-16558 GCA_016069955.1 Drepana arcuata | reverse complement strand
TTACATACATACATAAATATCATCACGCCGAGTCCTATCCAAGATATACAAATTAATTCACTTGCTCTCCAATTTGCCCATTTACCTATATAACACACTCGGTCACTTGTTCATGTCTTTCGAATACCAGAAACTTAGTCTTCCAAGCTTTTAGGCGCAGTCCCTTCTTTTCACATTATTTAATTATGGTAACTAGTGTCTGCAGTTCGCCTTCTGATGACGCTGGTAAAACCGCGTCATCGTCGTGTAAAAAGCAGTTGACCACTAAGTTTCCCATTTTCACTTACTTAATTATTAGCAACTGAATAGTGGGTATATGTGATAAAATTTTATACGATAGTCAAATTATAGAACTCCGATACTTCCAATAAATTAGTATCGATACTTAAAGCACTATTCTCACCTTGAGCGGGTTCAATTTATTGAGTGACTCGATTAAAGTGTGGCGAATCGGTCTGTTAAACTACCGACAAAGATCGTTGCCACAGGGTCGTAACTGACCTTTCAAATTGCATAGATTTTAAACTTTATCGTACTTCACTTAGAATCGACTGTCAAGTGTCCGGATTGGGACTATAAATTTCATTCTTCGTGTATTATTCGGCGTGCCGCTCGGTTGAGCATTTTGTATGTTGATTGGCATTTTGCCGCGCCAAAAGCAACACCTTAGCGGCCCTGACATGTCTTCAGATTGATTGTATAATTAATTTTGTTTTAAATTCAAAACGACCGGCCGCTTGTTCTGGCTGTCAATTAATTGGACAGTGCTTGATGAGGGTAACACGTAACGTATGTGCTGTAATCATTTTTTACGCCATTAATTTATTCAGTTGAGACTGGTTGGGGATTAGTTGACATCTCTGACGTTTGTTGGCTTTGTGATACATATCCGGAATATAATAATTATAGTTAACTGACTAATATGTTTGATAATGATATATATATATATATAAGAGCCGTGGTGGCCGAGTGGTTCGAGCAGTTGCCTGCGACGCAAAGGTCGCAAGTTCGAATCCCGACTGTACCAATGAGTTTTTCTGAACTTAAGTACAGTGATTAGTCACACCACGAGCTTTACGGTGAAGGAAAACACCGAGAGGAAACCTGCATACGTCTGAGAAGAAATTCAAAGGCGTATGTATAGTCGTGCTTGAGTAACGGCGATGGACCTGCCATCTGTCACGTTGGCACCTAATATACCTCTGGCGGAAAGTGGGTGTGTGGGTATTACCTATACACCTCTGCCTACCCCTTCGGGGACCCTTGTGGGAAGGCGTGAGGATATATTATTATTTTCGGAAACATATATGGGACGGTGTTTAAGGATATATATATGTATATATATATATATATATATATATATATATATATATATATATATAATTAACCGTTCTATGTAAAGGTTGATCCAGTAAGATATTAAAATAAATGTTGATCCACCTTTTTGCAGTGTATAATTGGCTCTTAACAAATATAACTGATATACTTTGATCCGAATTTGAAATGGATGGGTTGTTTGGGGATCTGCATCGGTCGCTTTGCAACATACTTGCCATCAAAAAATACATTTTCAAAATGTTTTTGTTGATCCGTAACGGTCGCAAAAATTATACCGACGAGTCAAATGTGTATCCGTTTTATATTCATGCTCATGCGCAATCTTACAAACTAACGTTGATCCGAAAACATTAGACCTTGATCCCGTCAATGCCCATGCGGTGGCTCCAATGAAATCACTTAACCAAAGAAAAAGTCATGCCGTTGGACAGTGACATTAATACCGTTATGCTGTTGCTGTTGCCAAAAAGCTGTTGTAGGATCTCAACTCTTAGAATATGAAAATACATTAATAGAGAAGATGGGTCACAGCATAGAAACGATTACATCTCAATCATACCAAGAAACTAAAAACTTTGAGGAACAGACGCCATCTTCAAATAATCCGGCAATAGAAAGCGACCAATCTAACACTTACTTACTTACAAACCCTAAAATATCTATCAAAACACCAGAAACTACAGTCAATAATAACATGGAAGAAACAGAAATGGAAGACTATAATGAAGTAAACGATAAAAAACAAGACAATCAGTACAACCAAGATCCTAAAAATAAAGACCCCAAAATTAAGTCAAACCGAAGCATGACGGAAACAAAACAGTCAAGTAGTACAAGTGAAAGCGATATTGATGATGATAAACAGATTCTGAAATGAAGTAAAACTAGACGAACAAAAGTTCATACAGACATATCATCACGCCAAGTCCCTAACGGGGTAGGCAGAGAGTATAGAGCGCCAGTTCTCTCTAGACTTACATACCTCTTTCGCTTCGTCCACATTCATCAGTCTCTTCATACATGCTCGTCGGTTTCGAGTACTCTTAACGTTCCCGTCCTTCAGAGTCCGATCTATTTGATCCAGGTAGTTGGAACGTGGCCTTCCTCTGCCTCTTGCACACACTTTTGCTTTGTATATCTGTTTCGTCAATCTTTCTTCACTCATCCTTTCTATGTGTCCAAACCAACGTAACATGCCTTTCTTCATCCTTACAATCACGCCCTCATTCACGCCAGTTGATTTGCGAATCTCTTCATTGCGGATTCGATCTAATATCGTTACGCCGCACATTTTTCGAAGAGATCGCATCTCGACTGCATTCAAGCAATTTTTATACTTCCTCTGACATACCCAGGAATCGCTGCCATACAATAAGGTAGGGACTTTTACTGCCCATCAACGCCGACATGGCTCCATTCACCTTTGTTTCCGGCAGTTATCCTTCTTTCAATACCTTTTTCATACTTTCCATCTCGTGTGAACATGCTTCCAAGATATACAAATTCATTCACTTGCTCTAGAATTTGCTCATTTACCGATATAGCACACTCGGTCACTTGTAAAGATTCTAAAAATAAAAATATCAATATTAAACCAAATAACAGAAAGACAAAAATAAAATGTCCAAGTTCAAGCGATAGTGATAGTGATAATCCAATTAAGAGACGAAAAGAAATCAGTAATGGAAAGTGTTCGGATGAAGAGATAAAATTTGTCAAAAATATTTCCAATTAAACATAAATAAAAAGATAAATCCAGGCAAAAACAAATGTATGGAAGTTTTAAATAAAGAACCTATTCTTCAAAATAGGACTTGGATGCAACTTAACAGTAACATGCGGTAACCGCTTACCATCAGGCGGACCGCATGCTTGTTTGCCACCCTTGTGGTATATAAGAAAAAATGTTAACAATATCTATAAGACCGATTAACATCGGGTAAGCGACAAGCTCGTGTCGCCAACAAATTTCCTTACCATATATATATCATACCTATAAACATAAAAACTTAATGAATAAAGAAAAGTTAATGATTAGGTTGTCTTGCAATAAATTATAGGAATTAAACCATCCATATACCTTAGGTATGTCCAGTAGGAGAACTTGCTGCCTTCTGATTGGCCCATTTGAATCGGATCAACAACTATCGGAGTGGATTTGTATATTGGATCAACATTTCGGTTGCGTTTCCTAAACTTCAACGGAGTAAATCGTTGATCCGGTCGGAACCACATTTGTATGAAAAATATTACATTGGATCAACAAAAACCACCTGGATCAACATAGGTTTTCGGATCAACAAAGTGCTCGCTATATAGCACGCATGATCAACAATTGACGGATTGGATTCTCGCTCCGGCCGCCGTACCGAGCAGACGTGTGCTCCCACCGCTCCCGCGCTCTGCGCCCGCTACGACCGGCAGAAGCCACACCCGCCGCTACGCAAATCGCCACGCGTTAGCTAGCCGCTACGCACCGCACGTGGTGATTGTTGGTCGCCTTTTCAAGGCAACAACAATCACAATTCTTGTTTCTCGACAATAATATTTGTCCCCTTCTGGGAAAATCCACAGTTTCGTGGTCATTCGGTGGAAACCAAACGGTGCCAACGAAACCGAGTGGGGCGCTGCCCCGTTGCGCTCTTAGCCTTGCCCCTTCAGGGTAAGGCTACAAACGGACGGGACCAGGTTCACCGGCCTTGGGGTCTACCCTAGTCGCGCCTGGTCATCACCCACCGCCCACCCTACCTAGTCCTTACCTCCTATCCTCCGGTGTTAGTTTGGGCACTGTCCACGGACTAGTGCTCTCTACACCGGAACTGTCAGGGACCCGCTGCACAATAAGACTGGCAGCGGGAATACAAGCTTAGGGCTCACACCATAGGCACACTCACCTCCCTGTCTACACCCGACAGGGAGGGTTCAGTACACACCCCCGGGTCAACCCCCCGGGGATCGGGACCCTTACGTTTAAGTCACCAGGGGTTTCTTTACGTGTTTCTTCCCCTGGGCGACCGCGCCCCGAAACACGTCTCCCTTACCGCCTTGCCCTCCCACGTCTGCATCCACCATGTCCACAAGTGTGGATCCCCAAGCCTCACTGGCTTTTCTCGCGCGGCTCTTAGACGCCGTGCCCACCCTCCGACGTCAATATGACGAGTACACCCGCGATATAAACGCGGGTACCCCCACTGCCGAGGCGACAGCAGCGCTCGACAAGAGCGCCATCATAGCCGTCACAAACGAGGCTAACAAGTCTCAAGGCTCCCCCTTGTCCCCCGAATCTATCATTGTGGACTCCGAAATGGAGTCATTACAATCCGAGTCGTCCGAGGGCTCCTCGGACGAATTTACGCCCGTCACGGGCTCAAAGAAGCGCGCCAGACGCGCAAAAAAGAAGGAGGCTTCAACCTCACCTTCCCCTCCCACTAAAGCCCCCAAGACCGTGCCCGTGCCCTCCGCACAGTCCTCCTCGGTAGCCCCCTCCCTGGCGCCCCCCTCCCCCGCCCCCCACGCCTCTCCGGAAGCCGAAGCCACTCAGGCTAGCCGGCTTTCCCCCGTCCCGCGCCCCACGCGGCCCTCCTCGAAGAAGGAGCGCTCGTGTCCCCCCGTTTTCGTCCACACAAAGGCCAAGTGGACGGAAATCTCCGGTTGGTGCCAAACCAACCGCATAAATTTCACTCGCGCTACCGCCACAGCCGAAGGCATTAAGGTGCACCTCCCAAACTCGACCGATTTCCGAGCCTTCACGAAACTCCTGCAGGCCAGAAGTGTGGAATACCACACTTATGATCTGCCGGAGGACCGTTTACTCCGGGTCGTCATCCGCGGCGTCCCTTGTGAAATCGACACAGAGTCGATCAAAGAAGACCTCAAGGCTCAGAATGTCGCAGTGAAGGAAGTGCACCGCATGCACCGAAAAAATGCCGGAGAGGCATTTAACATGGTCCTCGCCATCTGCGAGAACTCCCCCGACGGTAAAGCCGTCTTCAAAATAAAAACCATATGCCACCTGTCTGGCATAAGGGTTGAAACCCCCCACAAGGGTGGCCCTATAGGGCAGTGTCACAACTGCCAACTATACGGGCATGCATCGCGTAACTGTAACGCAAAACCCAGGTGCGTTAAGTGCCTGGGTGATCATGGGACGAGCGACTGCTCGCGCCCTAAGGACCGCACACTCGCCGACTCGCCTCCTAGTTGCGTGCTTTGCCGCCAGGAAGGCCACCCGGCCAATTACAGGGGCTGTCCCAAAGCCCCCAAGCCCAGACCGGTCGTGGTCAAGAGGGCGGCGGCCCGCGAATGGCGTAATGCCCCCCCCGCGCAACCCGCCCCACCTCGACCTTCCCCGTGGAGGGCCCTCCCTCCGAGGGACTTTCCACCCCTCCCACAACCTGTCCCCTCAGCGGCCTCGAGCCCGCAGATTACACCTCTGCAGACGCTCACCACCGCCAAACCTCAACAGCCCCAGCCCCAGGCTGCTACTCCCCCGCGTAGACCCCAGGCGGTCCAGCCCACTTCATCCCCCTCTGAAACCTCCGCCAACATGGCATTCCTGGCGGATCTTTTCTCCACCGTCAACCTCTCAAGGGTTAACGAGATGGCACGAAGCCTCAGGGCCGTCCGGAAGGACCCTCTGGCCCTCCTCAAGGTGCTCGGCGACTACGCCGATGTATCGGAGTCCCTGGCTACCTTCTCGTCCAACCAATAATGGACTCAAACGTAAGCAGCAGAATCAAACCCCGATCACTTTCAATTGGCTACTTTAATGCCAACGGCATTCACAGCCAAAAGGAAGAGATCGCCGCGTTCCTCCGCGACAACAATATCGACGTTTTCTTAGTGCAGGAAACCTTCTTGAAACCATCACACCGAGACCCTAGAATTGCAAACTACTGCGTAGTTCGCAATGATAGATCTCGATCCGCCCTCGGCGGTACTTTGATCTATTACAAGAGGTCCCTGCACTGTATCCCAATCCAACCGCCAACCCTCTCCCACATTGAGACCTCGATCTGTCGATTAGGAATGACCGGCCATCAGCCGATCACGATAGTCTCTGCATACTGTTCCCCAGTTAACTCAACGGCCGATATCAAAGCTGATATCAAAGCCCTCATCAACCTCAGTAGCTCGGTTATTATCGCGGGCGACCTGAATACCAAGAGCGATGCTTGGAACAGCCACTCACGAAATAACAGAGGACGCCAATTAGAGGACCTCAGCGGACTCCTCCAATTCGACGTCATTGCGCCTATGCACCCCACCCACTACCCTGAGAACATCAACCACCGACCGGACGTACTAGACATTGCGATCCTCAAGAATGTAAACCTCCGTTTGCACTCGTTGAGGTCGCACGACGAATTAGATTCCGACCACCGACCTGTGACCTTAGCGCTCTCCCCCCGACTAGGCCCCCCGGACTCAGGCCAGCCCCCGCCTCAGAAAAAGATAACAGACTGGAGAAAACTGGAGGAACTCCTCAAGTCCTCTTCATCTGTTCACTTAGATAGTATCCCGCCCCTCATAGAGTCGGCAGCCGACACTCAAAAGGCAGTCGATTCCCCCACAGCTCACGTACAGTCAGCCGTGGACGCCTGTTCACGACAAGTTCCGGTGATGGAAGACCATCGCTGGAAACTTCCCGACGACGTGCGTGAACTAGTGACGGAAAAGAACGCCGCCCTCCGAGCTCATAGAGCCCACCCGACTGAAGCGAACCGCACCTTTCTGAGGTCACTCCAGCGCAAGCTGAGATACCGCATGAAAGACCTGCGAGACGCTCGCTGGAACAAGTTCCTAGGGGAACTTGAACCGAGTCACTTGGCCTTCTGGCATCTCCAACGAAAACTCAAATCGGACAAAATCTCGGCCATGCCTCCACTCACTCGTTCAAATCAAGGGCCCGCCTTTGACGACGACGAGAAGTCCGAGTGCCTGGCCGACAGTCTCGAGGCTCAATGTACGCCCAGCACCTTGCCGGTAGACCCGCGCCATCTCGATAAGGTGGAAGCCGAGGTCGAAAGCAAACCATCTCTCCCACCCTCTGAAAACCCAGACCACCCCATCGCCCCAATCACGGTCGACGAAGTCCGGAAAGTGATCAAGGATCTACACCCCAGGAAAGCCCCAGGTCCCGACGGGATCACTAACAGAGTTATTAAACTCTTCTCTCCTTATCTCATAGTTTTGCTCACTGCCATCTTCAATGCCGCACTGAGCAATAACTTTTCCCCCAATCCTGGAAAAGTGCAACGGTTATAGGTATTCCCAAGCCAGGGAAACCCAAGACCGAAGCCTCCAGTTATCGCCCCATCAGTCTCCTCAACGTCCTTGGCAAGATTTACGAGAGACTTATCTACAATAGATTAAAGAGTTTTGCAGACTCTAAGAAAGTCATACCTGACCAACAGTTCGGTTTTCGAACCAAACACTCCTGTGTCCAACAAGTCCACCGTATTGTGGAAGACGTCAGTAGCGGCTTCCAATTCGGTTTTAACACGGGTATGCTCCTCTTCGACGTGGCGAAGGCATTCGACACGGTCTGGCACAACGGCTTAATATACAAGCTGTACCAGTTGGGCGTGCCGGACCGTCTAGTACGCATAGTACGGGACTTTTTGTCGAACCGCTCCTTCCGCTACAGAGTCGAGGGCACACTCTCTTCCCCCCATCCCATACGAGCAGGAGTCCCGCAAGGCTCTGTGCTTTCGCCACTCCTATTCACGCTTTATACCAGCGACATTCCCCTCCACAGACGAGTTAAAAGCGCTCTATTCGCCGATGATACGGCTATCTACTACAAAGGTAGAACTCCCGAGGGAATTCACGACAACCTCCAATCCGCGGTCACAGCCCTGGGGCGGTGGTTCCGGAAATGGAGAATTGAAGTGAACCCCACCAAAAGCGCAGCCATGCTATTCTGGAAAGGCCTCGAACGCCCACGGGTAGCCCCCATCACCCTCTTCGGCAAACCCATTCCATGGGAAGAAAAAGCCAAATACCTGCGTGTGATCCTCGATCAACGCCTTTCTTTCCGTCACCACGTAAAGGCGGTACGCGCGCGAGCCGCCTTCGCGCTCGGTAGACTTCACAGCATGTTGAATGCACGAAGTAAACTCTCATTGAAACCCAAGGTGAGGATTTACACGACGTGCATTCGACCAATCATGACATATGCGGGTGTAGTGTTCGCACACACTAGCAAGTCAACACTCAACCCCCTGCAAGTGCTCCAAAGCCGGTTTCTCCGGAGAGCCACAGGTGCCCCGTGGTACATGCGCAATAGTCAACTCCACGTTGACCTCAAAGTCCCAACTATAAAACAGTTTTTGAAAAAACTGTCCAAACGTCATTTCGATTCTGCTGTAAACCACCCCAACCCCCTCGTCGTATCGGCCGCCCGATACACTCCTTCCCTTATCTCGAAGATAAGGCGTCCAAAACATGCCGTCATCGAACCCGATGACGACATAACGGTCCTCCAGGACGCCCGACAAAAACATACAAACACTACACACAACCGACCACTGTTCCGTCCTCGCCGGCGAGGCTCGACGCGAATAAGCCGTAATGTTCCCCCCCCACCTCCTCCGCAAACGCCGGCCCGCGCCGAGCCAGACGCGCAAATCCCGCCCCCAAATAATATATAAATAAAATTACCAGTCCAGCCCAGCTCCCTTGCTCGCGATCCAGCAACGCCCTAAGCCGAGGTTCGTACCCCACAGGGGGTGCCCTTAGCTGTGTTGTTTAGTACTAAAGTGCCTGGCTGGAGGCCTAGGTCTCGCCATTGACCGGTTAAGTAGCAAAAGTTCCCGGAACTCACGCTACGAGAGACAATACAAAAAAAAATTGACGGATTGATATAACTATATATATATATATATATATATATATATATATATATATATATATATGTATATATGTATATATATATCCTTAAACACCGTCCCATATATGTTTCCGAACGAGTATGCAGAAGTGTGACCACACCTTTTCACCGTAAATATATTTAGGTGCCAACATGCCTGTCGCGAGCCCGTCACTGCGTTTCAATATCAGCCATACGTCTTGAATTTCTTCTCTAATGAGTTCAGGTTTCTAAACAATATAAGAGAGGTAGGGCATAACGGATTCTCCGTTCGAATTTGGAGCTGCCCGACTGGGGCAGGACCTCCACCTTATAGAAGTCCGTAGCCAAATAACACAATTTATTGTGTTGTGTTCCTACGCGGTAAATAAGGTTTCCAGTAATGAGCTCCTTGGGGAGGGGGGAAGATTGTTATATTGTGTTGGCAACCGAGGGATTAGACCTATTGTGTTGCCAACACAGTATAACTCTCCGAACACAGAGGGTATCGTGAGCGTAAATAGGCTACGGTAACCGTTTCCCATCAGGTGGGCCGTATGCTTGTTTGCCACTCTTGGTAGAAAAAAAAAAATTATTTCATTTCATTTCATTTCCATATAATATATATATGTAAAGTCTCAATAGTACGGAGAATCTTGCTATTGTATATATGTCCTATAACACATCATCATAATAATGATTACTCAATATAAGATTAATGCCCTATACACTGACGTACATAAATAATATCCTTGGTTGTAATCATAGTTTATATTGTCATAAAATTAATTACTATCGCTAATACCTTCGCCTAAACAATAATTTGAAACGAATGTGTGCAATAAATCATATACAATTTCAACGCTCGAGACAAAAGCCTGACTAGGTGATAAATGTACTGAAGCTAAGGATAGAAGGGGTTTCTAATGATACCATACATCACTGCGATGGCTTATTATGAATAATTAGCCCTGTTTGTTTAGTGCTTCTATTGTCTAGTTATAATGTCTACTTTAATCTCTCCCGTTCTTCAAACCACACAAGCCATGCCCCGAGGTTTCACCCGTGTACGATTTTATATAAATGGTAGATTTTTATCGATTTTATTTGAATTAACATTTATCCTTTCTATTAATACAGATGTCTCTGTGTGACCTTCATCGAATTCCGTTTAGATTGAAGATATAAAGAACTTTCGCGTTAGGTAGTAGGCAGAGGTGTATAGATAATACCCACTCCACACACCCACTTTCCGCCAGAGGTATATTTTAGGTGCCAACGTGTCAGATGGCGAGTCCATCGCCGTTACTCAAGCACGATACATACGCCTTTGAATTGCTTCTCAGACGTATGCAGGTTTCCTCTCGATGTTTTCCTTCGCCGTAAAGCTCGTAGTATGTCTAATCACTGTACTTAAGTTCAGAAAAACTCATTTGCGCAGTCGAGATTCGAACTTGCGATCTTTGTGTCGCAGGCAACTACTAGAACCACTCGGGTTTGGTTCAAGTCCAAACCTTCTTGAGTCCAAACCTAGTTTGGTGAACAATCACTGTACTTAAATCCAGAAAAACTAGATACTAAATGGCGTTATTAAAACTTATTTACGTCGGGGCAGTGAGACCGATGGTATCGATCAAGCATTAGTCGGTATGAATAGCAACAAACAAGTCATTCCGCAATCAATCGCGACTACAATAGCTCACCTCAAGAGTGCATGGAACTGCTATTCATTACCATCAATCAGCTATGAAAGATCGTTATTTGAATGGACTCACCGACGGTGCAAGTCATGAGCGACAAGAATAAGGTTAGACCAAATCCTTACCGACAAAGTACCGAGTTCTGTGACAATAACATTAGTTCTCGTTAGTAGTTGTAGCGAGGTTCCGACCATTCCATTGCCATTGCGATTCATGCATATGTCATCGCCATACAAAATTAATCCGCAAATAAGTAGGTAGTAAAATGAAAAGTAAACGAAAATATACTTCCCAAGCCTTCTTTACGCCTTCCCCAATGAGGTCCTCGAAGGTCTAAGCAGAGGTAGCAAGGCCTTTTAGGCGTTAATGTAACAGACGAGTCCGTTGCCATTTTTCAAGCTCGAATAGATTCAACTTGGCAGATGTCCTATCGATGTTTTCATTCGCAGCAATGGAAGAACTTATGGACTGAAAAACTCATTGGTACAGTCGGGATTCAGACATTATTTCTTAATAGTCTTCTCGAACTGCTTAGTTACTAGGGATCTTTGTTTGTACGTGATTTAAAGAAAGAAGGTCGAACTGTATCAATTCATCGTGATTTAAGGTAGAGTATGGCAGGAGATCAGTGAGTACGAGTAAATATTTCAAAGTAGCTTGTAGCTCGGGCCTCATGACTACTCATTTTTCCACTCCCCTCAATCTAGCCACGGCTTGTTTATCTACACAATGCTCTGGACAATTTGTCTTCGCCGCCTCTAAATATTCCTCATTGTCTTTGAGTAATTCTCTTAATAAATCCTACCAGTCAAAACCTCGCCGTTCTTGAGCAATTTTCTTTTGTTTATCGAATACTCTCAACACAATGATTTATTGCTCCTCTGTGTAAAGTTTTTTATAACCTTTTGACAGGTATCAATTAATTACACAAAGTAAATTGTTACGTCCTTCAATGAAGATAAGTACTTACATAAATTATTTTTTTATTCATACTCGTCGGAGTTATAAAACTCATTAGACGGCGTATTTTATCTTTGGCTAGTTCTAGCAGCTTTGACAGTAAAAATAAATGGGTAAAATAAGGCTTCAGACTCCACCGACCTATATATTATAATATATCCTCACGCCTTCCCACAAGGGTCCCCGATGGGGTAGGCAGAGATGTATAGGTAATACCCACACACCCACTTTCCGCCAGAGGTATATTAGGTGCCAACGTGCCAGATGGCGAGTCCATAGCCGTTACTCCAGCACGACTATACATACGCCTTTGAATTTCTTCTCAGACGTATGCAGAAAAACTCATTGGTACAGTCGGGATTCGAACTTGCGACCTTTGCGTCGCAGTTACCTATATATTAATCATGATAATACAGACAAGAACAATTAATATAAATGTAATCAAATACCCTACGGAACTTTTCAAAAGCAAACCTCATAGAGGCGCCGTCGACGCTCGGTACAAATGATCATAATAACAAATGATATGAAACTTTAATAACATAAATAGCGTGGGCTCCAGACCCAATCAATGTCTGAATGACACAGCAAACCAACAAACAGGCTATAATCCATTGGATGACTCCAGAAAACGTGTTGCACCACTGTAATGAAAGTACCGATTATGATTAAAACTGAATAGACCTCAGTAATGAATAAGTGGATGATATTCGAGATCGGTCCACGTCGAGCGGCGCCGCGGCAAATAACCTAACACCAACTGGCGATTGTCGACAAAATAGACGAGAATGAGCTCTATTGGAACGTATTAAGGCTTATAAGTTCTATAAAGGTAAATTGGTACGACGGTAAGCGAAGCCGACAGCCGTCAATCAGAAGCTAAAAACCGGTAGCCGCAGTCAGACATTGAAGAATAAGAGAGTCGTGGAGTAGTTATGTGCTTCAAAGGGTATATTTTGTTATTTGACGTGTGATTCAAGTCTATTATTACTGCGTTCTCATGTTACCAATTTATACAAAGTGCTGTGTGGAAAGCTTTTATTCATCTTAGTCACCTCGTACTGGTGTATTTGGAGAATGTATTATGACTTGAATTAAAGGACTTTTTAGAGGTTTTAATAAAAACCAGAGTTAAAAATTTAATAATTATTTGTAATTGTTAATTTGTATTATAATTAATTTTTTTTTATTATTAAAATGATTAGGAACTAAAGTTTTCATATCCAGTATACGCGTTAGAGAAATTATAAGCAACAAGGCCCATGCTCCAAACGAAGTTTTTTTTTACTAAAAACACAAAATTCGCTTATTTATTAATAACATGTCACCCTCAATTATATACATACGTGCGTACATATAATAACACCAAGTCCCTAACGGGGTAGGCCGCCGGGGTAGGCAGAGAGTATAGAGCGCCAGTTCTCTCTAGACTTACATACCTCTTTCGCTTTGTCCACATTCATCAGTCTCTTCATACATGCTCGTTGGCTTAGAGTACTTTTGAGGTTCCCTCTATTCTAACGTCATCTCAATTATACTTTGACAAGAAAGTTTCATGATTTTTATTTCAGTTTCAAATAACGCGCAATCTGCTCTCAAAAGAAAAGTTTGATCTTAAATTATCGTGAAAGGACTAAATGTAGTACATTGAGTCGAGACCAATCTTTGAAAAGGTAATCAAAATCACTTAAACAACTATCAATGAACATGGTACATGTATACATGGTGAGTGCCACTACAATTATAGGTGGCGAGGGCATGTAATAAACTAACAAGAGCATAATTAGTAATTTAGTTTACACAGCACAAGATAAATTATAACTAGTTTAGAATGATAAAATTACAGTTTAACTGAACATAAAAGAGAATGTAACCTAGTATAAAGTATAACCTAGTGAGGATTGAACATGATAAAAAGTATTGAACTATAATAATAATAATAATATAATATAATAATATAATATATCCTCACGCCTTCCCACAAGGGTCCCCGAAGGGGTAGGCAGAGGTGTATAGGTAATACCCACACACCCACTTTCAGCCAGAGGTATATTAGGTGCCAACGTGACAGATGGCGAGTCCATCGCCGTTACTCAAGCACGACTATACACGCCTTTGAATTTCTTCTCAGACGTATGCAGGTTTCCTCTCGATGTTTTCCTTCACCGTAAAGCTCGTGGTGTGACTAATCACTGTACTTAAGTTCAGAAAAACTCATTGGTACAGTCGGGATTCGAACTTGCGACCTTTGCGTCGCAGGCAACTGCTTGAACCACTCGGTCACCACGGCTTCTCACTTCTTCAGAATTGAACTATAATAAATGATAAATGAAAGTTGTTGAAGATACTGATTCACCAACATTGTTCTAATAAGAATACAATAAATACCACGGATGGAAACTACTCGTTCCGGCGCTACCAATATATTATTATTAAGGCCGTCTGGTCTAGTGGTTAGAGCTCCTGATTGCAAAACTTGAGGTCGCGGATTTGATTTCCGCTAAGAGCAGATATTTGTGTGATGAACACGAGTATTTTTACCTTAGTCTTGGATACCCTATGGAAGTATGTATATATCGATCTATATAAGTTTATATATCGTTGTCTAGTTACCATAACACAATTTTTGCTTAATTTGGAAATATGTACCGTTATTTATTTATTATTACATTTGTAAAACTAAATCTGTTGGCTAATTAATTACATTGTACACCTTGTTAACGGTTAAACTGATCATAATTTAATTTAGCTTAAAGATTAAAACGTGGAGAGCGTAGACACTTTTATCAAAAAAAAATCTAGAGGGGGTGAAATATTTGATTGCCAATCCATCATTCATGAAGTTCACAACTCTGAAAGTTCATTGACATATTTAGGCTTTGGTTAGAAATAAATGTGAACGTGCATAACTTTAGTGCACAATCATCCAATTTTATATTCAGTTTAGCTATGTCCTGCGGTTTTACATGCGTAAAGTTAAATTTTATTGAGAGATTATATATTTTTCTTTAATTAAACATATTTTATTGTTATCTTATTCACTGCTTAAGGTAATATTTATCTCATTCGTTTTAAACTTTGTAATGTATGTCTCAATTTGTTCTTAGTGTATAATTTATAGGTATGCACGTGTTGGCCTTTAGCTGTAAGTTCATATTATTGGCTGTATAAAAGGAAATAAAAATAAATAATAAAATAATATATTATATTATTATTATAAATAATATATCCTCACGCCTTCCCACAAGGATCCTCGAAGGGGTAGGCAGAGGTGTATAGGTAATACTCACACACCCACTAAAAATAAAATTCAGTATATACCATAAATATAGGTACCAAATTTGTGCTAAATTAAATCCCATTCCGTTCAATTGTTGTTGCGTGAAGGAAGAACAAAATATCCTGACGATTTTTCGCATTTATAACATTAGTAGATAAGTAAAAGGTGATTTCTAAGCGAATTCTTCAGTAATATATATAAGGTAAATACATATATAAACGCTATGACCAATCCCTGGATTTTCGTAGCCGGCGCACCATGACAACAGGTTAACAAAAGGAGCCAAAATAAATTACAGGGGCCAAACAAAACCCCAACACACCTAGATAGAATAACAATAACACGGATTCCAGCCTTTATGGACAATAATGAAAATAATACAAGATTGACGGACAAAGGCGCCGCCGGGAGATGAAATTTGAGCCTGTACACACGTAAGAGGCTGGATTTATGGGGCGTGCCCTCTTATACCGTTTATCATATCATTTGGTTGCCTTTGACAGCTGTTTGTTTTAATACAATATTCGAACAATGGAGAACGCACTTGAGGAATACTTATAACATTATTATAGATTAATCAATAAACGAAGGATAAACAAACATTTTCAATTTATTGTTGACTAGCTGTGAGCCGCGGTTTCTCTACGAGTATTTGTACCTTAGTCTTGGATGTCCTATGTATTTGTGTATATATCTCTCTATATTAGTAAACATATCGTTGTCTAGTTACCATAACACAAGCTTTGCTTAATTTGGGACTGGGTTAATTTGTGTGGAATTGTCCCAGGTATTTATTTATTATTTGATTTATCTCTCTGTTCTGTATAATATGTGTATTTAAAATATGTTCCCAATCGTATATTCCATCACAATACAAATTATGTGAACGTGAAGAGTACTCAAAACCGGTGTGCATGTATGGAGGGACTGATGAATGTGAACGAAGCGAAAGACGTATGTAAGTCTAGAGAGAACCGGCACTCTACTCTCTCTGCCTACCGCGTTAAGGACTCGGCCCAGGGTTCTCGAAGGGGTAGGCAGAGGTGTAATCTCACCCTCGCATATCGCCGGCGATAAAAATAGAAAATAATATCTATCATTTATTTGAAATAAAATAATTGTGTTACGTTTGATTCTGGCACTCAGACTAGACTTGGTCGAATAGTTTTTCCTTTAAGCACAATTCAATAGATTTCACAAGTTACTTTATTGCTTAAATACCAATGGTTTACAAGCCATTGTGTGGCGCATAAGCGGGGCACATAAGGCTGCCGACGGGATGTCAAAACGGACTTATGTTGGTTTGTGTTGATACAAGATTAGATGCGGTGTGTCAAATCTGACACAGATTTACGGCTAAGCCCTTATTCACCGCCTGTCCATTATTCCATTATGGCCCTTTTTGTGTCCTACGGCCATGATGGTAGA